>WSYH01014032.1:0-16200 GCA_036426205.1 Ascaphus truei
GTTTCTTTTTCCCCAACTGATACATGCTGGTGACCAATTGTTTGAGCCACGGCGTATAACTCTGGAAAAGAGAGACTGGGAAAATCTGAGTGTTTGTAGAAATATGTGGTATCTGATGCTATAAACATGGAAGTTGATCATTAATGAAGCATTTGTCCTGCCAGTGAAAGCATGAAATGTTGAGAGGTGTCTTTTAAGAGTACGGGGGGGGGAACGGGGGCAAAAGTTGAATTGATGCATGTGTGGAGGTAGTAAAATAAGATCTCATGGACAATAGCATGGTTTTTATGTAACGATTATAGCTTTGTTTATTCTCCCCTTTTCCCCCATTTAGATTGTTTTGAGCATTTTACTGGTTTTAAAACACGTTTGGAAAAATGTTAGATTTGTTGGCTAATGCTTTGTGTAAAGAAGAATTGAGACTTTTACTTGCCATTGCGCTTCTTATTTCTTCATATATCCCTGCCAACCTGGTTGCGTTGAAGCATCAATGCTGCAAGTTGTTGTTACCAAGGTCAATTTTTGAAGAAAACTCCATCTGGTGTTGAGTTGACCAGATAATCCAATTAAAATATTAGTTCTGTAAAAATGGAATATTTCTCTAGTGGCACAGAACAATTGAGAGATCTTGATTAAACCTATGTGAACTTGGAACTGTATACAATATGTGACTTCACACGGTGAAATTCTACATGTCGATGTGGGAACCCTCATGATCATTGAACTATTACTTCTGCAGTTTGTCATGAATTTCTAATAAGGACCCCTGCAGGGTTTGTTGAAAATATGTTCACCAGTGGGAGAGAGGTCTTTGAAGCCATGTGGGAAAAGATATTCAAAATATATATATGCTGATGCATACACTTGTTCTGTGTTGGACTAAGTGCAAACGTTATTTAGGACACTAATTGTGATCACTATGGCATAGAATCCGTTCCATAGTACTTGATAATATAAACGGTTGCGATGGAATATTGCTGAAATCACTTAGAACTTACTGCACCAACTTTGAGTGTTTTGAAAACTCATTTCATTATAAACTTTGTGGAAAACCTGCATTTCAATTGGACAGGAAGATTCACGCAGGGGACTGGATGTGACTGATTTGCCTCAAAGTAAGGAATTTTACAGATCGAAGAATCAAAATAAGATGCTCATCATTAATGTAAAGCTGGTCGTTAAAGGCCAACAATGATGCAGGGAAGCAGTTGAGTGGTTTTTTTTGTTTTGTCCACTGTATTGATGCGCGGACAAAAAAAAAAAAACCTCAACAAAAAACTGGTCCTGACAAGTATAATGATATTGGTAAATTCTATATACTCCAAACAGCACTTTGGTCTATTTTCGGGTATTATAAAAAAATCCCCATGGGTGGCATCTAGAGGGTATTTCATCAGCTGAGAACACATTGCGGGTGTATAAAAGTTACCCCCTCACGGTTGGTTAACTTATTAATGCATGTATAGATCCATTTAATGCCTTTTGTTGATTAAGTTGTTATGTGCTGTAAGTACAAAATTAGGCAAATTCTATTCTACAGCATAGTTTGACACGTCACCAATTTGTGTGGGAGGAAAACATCAAAACACGACGTTCAGTGGTGATGGTTATATAGAAGAAGCACAAGTAGGCGGGGGGGGGTTTGTTCTTTCTGTTTTTTTTTTTTTTAGTTTTGGTTGGAAAGTGTCGAAGGGATAAAAGTGTTTCCACACAAATGCAAAAAAAGTGAGAGAGAGTAGAAGGCCTGCATCAGAAGACTTAGTCCAAGGTGGATTCTACATATGTTAAAATTCTTCAACCAATATTAATGTAGGTAACCTTTCCCAAGTATATATTCCAGCGACTGGGGCTTCACATTGTGGCGTGGGGGGCCAATCATAAATATTTCTCTGATGACCGCCATTAAGAAGCCAAAATACGAGGAAAAAGTGATCTTTAAATCATTTTCATATCAGGTCCCAGACCTTGAAACCTTTTGTTTTGTTTGGTTTCTAGGTGATGCGGTGATTTATGTGTTAACAGGGCTTTCATGTGTCATTGTAAACAAATTAATAATAGTAAAAACAAATTGAAATATTGTAATAATATGAATCATTAATAAATGTCAACGTCAAGTGTTTCCTGATAAGGCTTGGAAGATAACTTATGGAGCTCTGCAAATAAAGTTTAGACCTAGTACCCTTGTAGTGGTCTCATCAAATGGTGAGGGGCCTATTTGGTAGTAGTTATGGAGTTCATTCAAGAAGCGCACCAAAAAAGTAAGCTTCAAAACTTTAGTTTTACCTGTAGTTCTACTTTACTTTCTGTGAATGAGGAGTTCCGTGGTAACCAGTAGAATTGCACTGTATTGCGCTGCAAGAGTACATGGGACCTGTGTTAGATAAATGACGAGAGAAAGTGTGTTGTTGATAACAAGAACTGCCTTATCCAAGCTCCGGGGTGCTAACTCCAGCCTCATAGGGCCTAATCACAACAGGCCAGGTCTTTGGGGATTATCCCTGCTAGCAACATGTGGGCTCAGTTAGAATGCCTGTCTCTGATGACTAGTTCGGCACATCGCTTTTTACAATCTCTCAGTTTTATAGCCTGTAAGTCGTAGTGAGCAATTATTTGTGCTTTATGGTGGGGTGCGCTTACATGTAATGATACTTCTATCTGGACTCTCTAAGAGGAAAGGAAACACAACTTGTCTTCGAAGGTACTTCTGACAATCCTAGAGGGTATCCCACTCTTCCTAGAACTCCCTATTACTCACGATTAAGGCGTCGGTCCAACCCTCCCTCTCACTCCCATCCCCCAAACGCTCCTCGCACTCTCCCACCGTGACCCTCTTACACAGCATCCTCGCCGCGAGCAGCTCCCCAGGTCCATCTCCTTCAGCTGAAGTCACACACGCCTGTTCCGCAATGCGGCCGAGTAACCGCACCATCCCCCTTAGCGTAAGAAACTCATCTCCCTCTCCTCCTCCACTTCTCTCGCATCGATCTCCTCTTCCTCTCACCACTCTCCCCCTCTCTCTCATCACCCTCTTGCCACCCGTTCCCTCCCATCGCCTACCCTGCCCCCCAACCGTCACTGCTGGCTGTCTGCCACAGGTCCGGCAGAGCAGAGCATCGCAAGCCTCTAGCTCGGGCATCTGCTCAAGAACCCACACCCAGGTGACGTAAGCGCTCGAACCTCCATCGATCCGCTGACCACAGCGCGCGAGTAGCAGGCCTGACCCTCCACCTGATGAGCGAACGGCAGATCTCGGGGAATAGCCTCCGCCACTGCTCAGTAAGATCCACCCGAACCCCCCCCGGCCGAGTCTTCACTCACCCACCTCCCTCGCATGCCTACAATCCCGTCTCTGTCTCGCACTCCTATACCCCTGCACCTATCTTTCTTCCTCCCCAAACACTCCTTGTTCTCTTCCTATCCCAAAGGACTTTTTGCTGTTTTTTTTCACGTGCCGAAGATGAAAAATAGATGCTCAGACTAAGGAGGAGGTTATCTGTCCCCGATCATAGTGACCCCATTATGTTTCAATTTTCATCTGTTTGAAACTTGATAATAGTCTGCACTTGTCTATGAAGTAACGCCCAATGAACTACAAGCATGTTGTTTTCTCTCCGTTAATAACATTTGTGCATCTGATCAAGATGTACTGTCATTTTCTATGTAGTAATTCATGATCGTGTGTAGGCAAATCAATGCGAACTCTTTCCCCGACCAATACCGTGGCGATTTATAATACAGGAAATAACGCTCGTCAGACAAAACAAATAGTGAAAAAGGCGTCCCTGCCCTGAAGACTTCCAATCTAGTGAAAGTAAATCAATACAAAGAGCTCTCATTCCCACCCCCACCCTCTTGCCTCGAGTGTTGTCATATTGATGAGTCAATTGTAGGTCTCGATGTTGCATAGTTTTATTTTCCGTTGTTTTTAAATGTATATCCTTTTTAACTACATTGGACAGTGGTAGCACGTGGATATAATGCATAGGGTCGCCTTTGGTGCTGCGCTAAGCCTATCGACCTGCTGTCACCAATTTCGCACATATTGGATTGGAGCTTCTCCCGCTAGTATCTGTCCCGTCCTCCTGTCTCCTGCGGAAATATTTCACGTTGTCCCATGGTCGATACCAGAGGGGTAGAGTTGTGGTCCCATTTTTCGCGCAGTACATGTTTTCCACTGCCATTGGAGATTTTAGAGGTCCCTTTTTTTGTATCTACATCAGGGGTGTGCAGTACGTGTATGTGATAGCTCCGGGAGCGGGCTATGTTTATAGCGCAGAGAGGAAAGGCAGTACTGT
Source organism: Ascaphus truei (assembly GCA_036426205.1). Taxonomy (NCBI): domain Eukaryota; kingdom Metazoa; phylum Chordata; class Amphibia; order Anura; family Ascaphidae; genus Ascaphus; species Ascaphus truei. The sequence goes on from WSYH01014032.1 coordinate 4,296, forward strand.
AGTATCAGCGCAGGATGGAGCAGGAGCAGGGCCAGTACTGTATTTATCAGCGCTTTAGGAGAGTCGCGGGCCAGTACCTGTTATATCAGCGCAGGAGAGGAGCGGGGCAGTACTGTATCAGCGCAGGAGAGAGAAGGGCAGTACGTATGTATCATTCACAGGAGAGGAGCGGGCAGTACTGTATGTATCACCGCAGGAGAGGACGTGGGCAGTACTGTATGTTATCGCGTAGGAGAGGAAACAGGCAGTACTTGTAAGTACAGCCAGGAGAGGAGCGGGCAGTACTGTATGTATCGCACCAGAGAGGAACAGGCAGTACTGTATGTATCAGAACAGTGAGAGCGACACAGCGGGCAGTACTGTATGTTCGCACAGGAGAGGAGCGGGCAGTACTGTATTTATCAGCGCAGGAGAGGAAGCGGGCGCAGATATGTATGTTACAGGCAGGAGAGGGAGCGGGCAAGTATGTATTTATCAGCGCAGGAGAGGACGGGCAGTACTGTTATTATCAGCACAAAGGAGAGGAGAGGGCAGGACTGTATGTATCAGCGCAGGAGAGGAGCGGGCAGTACAGTATTATCAGCAAGGAGGGATGGGGGGGCAGAGTAATGTATATCAGCGCAGGAGAGGAGCGGGCAGTACTTATGATATCAGGCAGGAGGGAACGGGCATACTGTATGTATCAGCACAGGAGAGGACGCGGGAGTACTGTATTGTATCAGGCAGGAGAGGAGAGGGGCAGTACTTATGTATCAGCACAGGAGAGAGAGGAGCAGGGCAGTACAGTATTTATCAGCACAGGAGAGGGAGCGGGCAGTACTGTATATCAGCGCCAGGAGAGGAGCGAGGCAAGAGACGTATTAAATCAGCACAGGAGAGGAGCGGGAAGTATGTAGTATCAGCACAGGAGAGGAAGGGCAGTATATGTACAGCACAGGAGGGAGGAGGGCAGTACAGTATTTTTCAGACAGGAGAGGAGCGGGCAGTACGTATATCAGCGACAGGAGAGGAGCGGGCAGTGACTGTATTTAAAGCACGGAGAGGAGGAGGCAGTGTAGTATTACAGCACAGGAGAGGAGGAGCAGTACTGTATTATCCACAGGAGAGGAACCGCGGGCAGGCCAGTATTGATAAGACAGGAGAGGAGCGGGCAGCAGTACTGTATTATCAGCACAGGAGAGGAGCGGGCAGACTGTATGTATCAGCACAGGAGAGGATGCGGGCAGTACTGATGTATCAGCACAGAGGGAGAGGAGCGGGCCGTACTTATTTATCAGACCAGGAGCGGAGCGGGTAGGTAGCACTGTATTTACAGCACAGGAGAGGACGGGCAGTACTGTATGTATCAATGCAGGAGAGGAGCGGGCAGTACTGTATGTATCAGACAGGAGAGGAGCGGGGCAGTGACTGTATTATCAGCAAAGGAGAGAGCGGGCAGTGCGTATTTATCAGCACAGCGAGGAGAGGGGTGCGGGGCAGTATTGTATTTATCAGCACAGGAAAAAGAGCGGGCAGTGCAGTATTTATCAGCACAGGAGAGGAGCGGGCAGTGCAGTATTGTATCAGCCAAGGGAGAGGAGCGGGCAGTACTGTATTTATACAGCACAGGAGGAAGAAGCGGGCAGTAATGTAGTATCAGCACAGGAGAGGAGCGGGCAGACATGTATGTATCAGCAAAGGAGAGGAGCGGGCCAGTACTGTATGTATCAGCACAGAGAGAGGAGCGGGCAGTAACTGTAGGTATCAGCACAGGAAGAGGAGTGTGGCAGTACTGTATGTATCAGCACAGGAGAGGAGGCGGGCAGTACGTATGTATCAGCACAGGAGAGGAGCGGGCGGGCAGTACTGTATGTATCAGCACGGAGAGGAGAGGGCTCGTACTGTTTTCTCAGCACGGAGAGGAGCGGGAGTACTGTATTATCAGCACGGAGAGGATGGGGCAGTGTTTTAAGTGCTGATGGGGGACCGCATGTTCCTTTGAACCGGAAGAGAGGATAGCGAGTGGTTGAGGCCCGCTGGAAGCCGCCAGTGTCCAAGCAATAATAAATGTGGTGGCAAATGTGCCCTGCATATATGGTTATGCATGTACTAGTAAGTGCCCTTTTTTTACAAATGCGAAATAATGTGACAAGGAGTGGGTTTGCTCAGAACGACGTGTTAGTTGAAACACAGTGCGCAGTATATTGGAGTGTAACAACCATTTTGCGTTTATAACCATTTGGGTGGATGATTCTTGAACACTTTTATGGTTTCGTCAGACGTAACTTTTTTTGTATCCAGTTTATATTCCCAGATAAGTTCCTGTAATTGTATGCGTTTGTCAGCATTAGAAAAGATTGCAGTCATATGGAAGATGGAAGGCTTGTGCTCGTTTTGATTGTAACTCTACAGTAGCAATTAGGGTTAACTTTTGTCTTCTTTTATGTTAAGTTTGTGATAGAAGAAAAGTGAATTGCGCTCTAAAAAATGTGTTATTGTGCTCCTTAGTGATATTAAAATACAAATAAGATAACCTGTTTACAATATGAGAGGTTTAGTGCTGCTGCGCTCGTGGTACCGCTCCACAACCAATAGTGCAAAAAAACAAAGAAAGAGACAGCGCAAAAAACCTCATTGTGCAATATATAAACAAATTGTATTTGTAAACTGGGAGTAACAACGTACATCCAATATAGTTAGATTTAAGCAGAACATGTTATGGACCTGTTACCAATCTGTGCTCAGGGTACAGGACTTCTAGGTCAGCTGCTTCTCACAGATTCGTGGAAAAGCAAGGCAGGTACAGCAGTCGTTCACGCAGGGACTGCCACTCCAGATGAAGAAAATACTCCGATACCGAGTCTCACGGTGGAAAGTCCTCTCAACTGTATCCAGCCCTCTGACAAACCAGCTTCAAAACGCCACACGGGGCGGAGAATGATTTCGGCTAGGTATGCCGCTGCAGGGAACCTCACCGTCAGCCGCTTACTCGGAGAACGCTAGACGCACATCGTGACGTCATCGGGCGGCGTCAGCGTCGTACGCGAGGGAGTCATGCTTGAGGAAGCTGGAAGTCCCAAGAATGTCCGTATAATGCCCGCTTACAGTCGCGAGCAATTAGACAATGTATGATTGTCAGGGAAGTTATGATTCCCTGACGAAGTGTTTGTAAACACGAAACGCGTTGGACTGAGGGCGCATTCTTTTACTTCCCCATATTACTGGATTTTGTTTTAATATCATACATTGTCAATTGCTCGACTGTAAGCGGGACATTATACGGGACATTCTTGGGACTTCCAGCTTCCTCAAGCAGTGACTATCGCGTACGACGCTGAAGCCGCCCGATGAAGTCACGGATGTGCGTCTAGCGTTCTCGCGAGTAAGCAGCTTACGGTGAGGTTTCCTGCGAAGCGGGATTACCTAGCCGAATCAATTCTCGACCGTGTGGCTTTGAAGCTGGTTGGTTCAGTAGGGCTGGATTACAGTGTGATAGGACTTTCCCACGTGGCGATCGGTGGTACTCGGAGTATTTTCTTCATCTGGAGTGGAGTTCCCCTGCGGTACGAACTGAGCTGTATGCCTGCATGATGTTTCCACGAGATTGTGAGAAGCCATGCTGACCTAGAAGTCCTTTTGTACCATGGAGCACAGATTGGTAACAGGCCATACATGTAACATGTTCTGCTTAAATCTAACTATATTGATGTACGTGTGATACTCACCAGTTTACAAATACAATTTTGTTTATATATTGCACAATGAGGTTTTTTGCGCTGTCTCTTTCTTTGTTTATGTTAATGTTTGTGTAGGACTTTTTAATGGTGCTCTGCATTTTCACATTGCTGTTTTTCATACGCAGACTGTAATTGATTGATTGGCAGACTTGTTGATCAGTGTGTGACGTAAAGACATCACAATGCTGAATGTTCCCATAAAACTTTGTCTGTTTGCTTTTGCCCTTACTTGTGTATAGAGATCCACAGATTGCTCACATTTCTTGTATGGAGACTAATTAGAAACATGCAGTGTCGGCCTGGGGAATGAAGAGCCCACAGGAGGAAGTCAATTGTAGGGGCCCACTACGGGGGCTTAACGGGGGAAGAAAAGACTGACACTGGGGAGGGTAGAGGGAGTGGGTGACGCACTGGGGAGTGAGCAGGTGGCACGGAGGGTAGAGCGAGTGGATGGCACATCGGAAGGGTGGAGTGTGCAGATGGCGCATGGGTGGGGGTGCGGGTGGCATTGGGGGGTGGGGCATGGAAAAAGCTCAGATCTGCACCCGCAAAGTCTCCACTCCCTCTGCCCCATGGAGAGTTGCTCACTCAATGCCAGGCCCCCAGGTTCCACCGGATCCCCGGTGTGCCACTCCGACTCTGGAAACATCATTTTTATGTTTTTCTTGGATTTGTCTCTAATACTCAGGCACTGTGATTTAAAAAAAATATATATAGGAAGTATCATGAAGTGCAAAATAAACATACATACATGCATATTCTTAGGAGGCAATTATAAGGGTACATCTGATTTCACAATTCTCTGAGGAAATGTTTGCACACGACCATATACTGTATATTGGATTTTCTATTTTGTGATATTCAATCTAAATAAAACTAAAATTGATACATGACTTGGGAAACTTAAATTGTTTTATCAATATAAAGCTATAGGTGGTGTTTGTGTGTTTAAATGTCCCTAACTTGTTATGCTTTAGAGCTTTTTATTGCATTCTTAATGATCATAAAGTTCATTATCATTTTACTTTGCTAGAACAAAGTAGATTTACCATTGTGTATTTACAGCTGTTTAACTTTCACTTGAATCGTATACTCGCAAAATAACAATACATTTTGTTTAATATAAACATTAACGTAATGATCTTGGGACATTGTGCTATTGGGATACATTCATATCTATATTATTATGATTGACATGATTTCAACGTACTGGTCACATACAGTGGTGTGAAAAAGAAAGTACACCTTCTTTCACTTCTATGGTTTTCCTTATCAGGACATAATAACAATCATCTGTTCCTCAGCAGGTCTTAAAATTAGGTAAATACAACCTCAGATGAACAACAACACATGACCTATTACACTGTCATGATTTATTTAACAAAAATAAACCAAAAATGGAGAAGCTATGTGTGAGAAACTAATTACACCCTTACTGCTTCCATAGGAATTAAGATGTTAGGAAGCAGACAGGTACTGCTAATAAAATGCCCTTGATTAATTGATCATCAGCAAGTGTGACCACCTCTATAAAAGCCAAAGTTTTAGCAGTTTGCTGGTCTGGAGCATTCAGGTGTGTGTTAACACAGCGGTGCGCAAACTGGGGGGCGCGACCCCCAGGGTGGGCGCGAGACTGCCGGCGGGGGGCGCGGGGTTTACAGAGGCCCCGCGCGCTTCCCGAAGGCACTTAAATTAAGTGCCGGGGGAGCTGCAGGGCCTCTGTAAACCTTACTTACCTTGGCTCCGGCGGCTTCCTTCCTGCGTTGCCATGGCAACGAGACGACAAAATGATGCCGGAGCGCATGTAAGTCGGGGTTAGGGGGGGCGCGGGAGTGAGGGGACCGCCGGCAGGGAGGCGCAGGGAAAAAGTTTGCGCCCCCATGTGTTAACACAAAGACCAAGGAGGAAAGAGATCAGCAATGATCTTAGAGAAGCAATTGTTGCTGCCCATCAATCTGGGAAGGGTTATAAGGCCATTTCCAAACAATTTAAAGACCATCATTCTACAGTGAGAAAGATTATTCAAAAGTGGAAAACATTCAAGACAGTTGCCAATCTTCCCCAGGAGTTGACGTCCCAGCAAATTCACCCCAAGGTCAGACCGTGCAATGCTCAGCTAAATTGCAAAAAAAAAAAAACAAGAGTTACATCTCAGACTCTACAGGCCTCAGTTAGCATGTTAAATGTTAAAGTTCATGACAGTACAATTAGAAAAAGACTGAACAAGTATTGTTTGTTTGGAAGGGTTGCCAGGAGAAAACATCTTCTCTCTAAAAAGAACATGGCAGCACGCTTAGGTTTGCAAAGTTGCATCTGAACAAACCTCAAGACTTCTGGAACAATGTCCGCTGCACAGATGAGACCAAAGTGGAGGTGTTTGGCTATAATACACAGCGCCGCGTTTGACGAAAAGCAAACACAGCATATCAGCACAAACACCTCATACCAACTGTCAAGCACGGTGGTAAAGGGGTGATGATTTAGGCTTGTTTTGCAGCCACAGGACCTGGTAACCTTGCAGTCATTGAGTCGACCATGAACTCCTCTGTATACCAAAGTATTCTAGAGTCAAATGTGAGGCCACCTGTCCGACAGCTAAAGCTTGGCCGAAATTGGGTCATGCAACATTACAATGATCCCAAGCACACCAGCAAATCTACAACAGAATGGCTGAAAAAGAAAAGAATCAAGGTGTTTCAATGGCCCAGTCAAAGTCCAGACCTCAACCCGATTGAAATTGAAATGCTGTGGCTGGACCTTAAGAGAGCTGTGCATAAACAAATGCCCACAAACCTCATTGAACTGAAGCAACTGGAAATCCTCCCAGGGGAGGTGTAAACGCCGCACAGCCATGGAGTAAGAACTTCAGAGAAGGCTGATCAGTGATTCATAAAAAACTTTAATGAGACAAAGTGCAAACGGATCCTCTTGACGCGTTTCGGCCCGTCAGGCCTTTGTCAAAAACCCGATTGAAATGCTGTGGCTGGACCTTAAGAGAGCTGTGCATAAACAAATGCCCACAAACCTCATTGAACTGAAGCAACGTTGTAAAGAAGTGGGCCAAAATTCCTCCACAACGATGTGAGACTGATTAAAGTCATACAGAAAATGATTGTTAAGTTATTGCTACTAAAGGTGGTTCTACAAGCTATTGAATCATAAGGCATACTTAGTTTTTCACACATGGCTTCTCCATTTTGGCTTTATTTTTGTTAAATAAATCATGACACAGTGTAATATGTCATGTGTTGTTGTTGTTCATCTGAGGTTGTATTTACCTAATTTCAAGACCTGCTAAGGAACAGATGATTGTTATTATGTCCTGATATGTAAAACCATAGAATTCAAAGAGGGTATACTTTCTTTTCACACACACACACACACACACACACACACACACACACACACACACACACACACACACACACACACACACACACACACACACACACACACACGTATATAGGTATCTATATATCTAAAGTGTGTATTAGTTGCATTTTCAAATTAAATTTTTTGTTTGTTTCTTGCAGCTGTTGTAGTTTTTGTTGTCAATTTGGGAAATCTGTTAAATGCTTAAAATGGGTTGTATTTTATGAACAAAAATAAGAAACTGTTAAACGCAAAAATTGAAAAATGAATTGTAACATACGAGGTTTGTGCAATTTTTAGGTGTTTTGCTGGATTCACAAAGATGCAGTTATCGTCCTGTGATAAGTTATCCCATATACTGTACAACTAGTTCTCCCATATACAACTAGTTCTCCAAAGGGGCCAGACCAGGAAATGTTTAGTGGAAGAGCCACAGGCTAAATGCATCTAAAATAATACTTTAAAATGATTATTTCTGTATTATGTCTGTATCTTTATTTATATATTGCCTACAATGTACTCGCACTTTACAGAAGAGACCGTACAGTACAGGAAATATTACAAGATGTGCAACAAACAAAATCAGACAGGAAAGGAAATCCATGCCCCTGAGAGCTTACAATTTAAGTGATAGCCGTGTCTGTCTGTCCTTCCTGTGAGTGTCTGTCTCGTCTGTAAAACACTAGTATGAGATTAGCAGAGGCCGAGGGCCACATAATGCTCGCGGGCACCAGTTGAAAGGCCTGCCATACAATGAAGTGCATGTCAAGTACTTGGGCTACTTAGTCACTGCGTACATGCGCGCGTTGGAGCGCCTGGGGGCACGTGCACCAGTTTCAGCGTCAGGAGATCGCGACCGAGGGAGGGGGGAGTGGCGGGGGCACGGCCATGACGTTGGCACGGCCACGACGTCACGTGGCTGGTTCGCCCTCTTTGGCTGAACCGCCGCCGTGACTTGACAAACGCTTGGCCGCCACCGCACCAAAAGACACATTTCTTGTCTTTTGGCAAATGTGGTTGCTCATCGCGCTTCCTGCAGGCGTGCGCAGGCAGTGACTGGGGCCGGCCCCATAGATGGCCATAATGTTTGTGTGTGTGTGCGCGAGCTGTGGGGCATTTTGTGGTAGGACACACTTGCTATCAAACTGCAATATCCATTGTCCAGGCTTTGAGATTGTAGCACATGGATTGATGTTATATGAACAATACTCTGAGTGGCAAGTTTATTTTAGATATAATTGTTTCCTGAAAACGCTTTTCAATTTAGTGGTGACGGCTTTATAATTTATTAAGCCTCTTCAATACAACTGAAAAAAATATCAACATCTTCATATAAAGCGTGAGGGATATTAGTACTTGGGAATTAAGGAGTGTGTGTGTGTGTGTGTGTGTGTGTGGTTGTGTGTGTGTGTGTGTGTGTGTGTGTGTGTGTGTGTGTGGTGTTTTGTGTGTCAGAACAAATGACTCATATACAGAAAGAAAATGTCTTGCGGTTCCAACATTTCTGTTCCAGTGGAAGGAAAAGCTTTTATGTACATAATTGTTTAATCTCAAAGGAACTGTGGGTAAAAGACCTTTTTATAGGCTGCTACACCGAATGGGAGTCGTCAGACTTTACCAACTGCAGACAGAGCTGACCTGTTTGTTCCAGACAAATCTGATTCAGTGCACCTGAATATTACACGGAGCAGCGCTGGTGCAGCGTTTAATTAGTGGTGCAAAATGTGCTGAGGATAATATAGAGGGAATAGACTGGACAGAAATCGTTGCTGGACTGGAAGGTTAGTCTGTTTTATTCATGCTGGAAAAGCAAAGATATTTGCTGCCTTAAAATCTCAGACTTTTTTTTTTTTTTTTAAATTTGCAAACTAGTCTTTGAAAGCTACCATCTAAACCAGGGCCAACTCGAGTCCTCAAGGGCCACCAACAGGTGAGGTGTTAAGGATATCCCTGCTTCAGCACAGGTGATGCAGTCATTGATTGAGCCACCTGTGCTGAAGCAAGGATATCCTTAACCTGATCTGTTGGTGGCCCTTGAGGACTGGAGTTGGCCACACCTGATCTAAACTATGTTGTTTTAACTGGATCGGGATGTAGGAATTCAGCATGTACAACCCGGAAGAAAATATATCAAGGGTAAAATGTGGTGAAGAATGAAGGTGTTTTTGTTCAGAGAGGTCGTGCTCTTAGCGGATAGAGTACTCGGGAGAATGTGGGGGGTACAGCTTCATTGGAAGGGTATTGGGTTCAGGTGATGGCCTCCTAGCAGAGGTGTTAGTGCTTAATGCAGTAAACGAATGTAACATATTGTGGGATTAACACAACGGTATTCTAAATATGAAAAACGTGAGGGATAAAATGGGATGTGAGGTTTCATCGCAGGTAGAAAAAAATGCACAAAGTGTAGCCCAAATGGGGAGTATCTGTCTATAATTGTACTTTCTCCAAAAATGATATTTATCCTGTACCTGGTTGATTGATTCCAGTGATGTCTGCGATATCCCCTTTGGGCTTTCTTCCAGGGTATAAATGATGAGGTTTTAAGGGACACCAATTCCTAACATAACATTGCCCTTGTATTTTTTTCTAAGGTCGCACTCATGGTAAAGGGGCAGGCGCGCACTCCTGCAGCCACAGCGATCTGTGCACTTGACTGCAGGAGATTCGGAAGGAGTGGCGGGGGCATGGCGGACGCGTCACGGAGCTGGTTCGCCCTCATTGGCTGAACCAGCTCACGTGACGCTGATGTAATGCGACTGCAGCCTGGAAAGACAAATTTACTTGTCTCTCCAAACTGCAGCAGCGTCGACGCGCTACATCACCGCCAGTACTATGCTACCTTCAATAAGGTAGCATAGAAGAGTCTGGAACGTGCACGTAGCGATGCCCCCACCGTGAGTGGTGCTTAAGAACCCACTAATAATGTCACACGTGATCAAGTCAAAATATGGCACCTGATCGTAGCTATCCAAAACAATGAATTATAACTTCATATGAGAAGGAACAAACCAGATTTGGTTCTTGTGGTTACATTTATAATTATCCAGTTTTAGAATGGATGGTGCTGGCATGTGGATAAAGGCGGTTGACCTTCCCTAACCTGTTCCACATGTAGGCTCATGCTAACAAAAGTAGCAGCACGACAAGGATGGTGTCCAAATATTTGAAATTGGTATTAAGATTTTACTGTTATTGAAGGGTTTAAATATATTGATCTATAATTATCTTATGTCTTTCTATGATCTTAAGGGAAATAATATACAAAGGTTTAATCGCAGGACTGGCTATGTGAGTGTTATTGAGATCAGGATGTTTGTATTATGTAATCACTTTGCTCCACATCTCGTTTTTGATTTATTAATTAGATAATATATGTGTATAAAGGAGATTGTGGGACACATTTAAAGACATGACGAAGCGCGGTTGTACCCCCCCCCCTGAAATGTAGGGTCTGTTTTTCTAATCTAATAACCAGCGCGATTTGCGCATATTTGGGCCCATTCCAGTCGTGCGGTTACTTTGAACTTTTGTTTCATGATTATTTGGAAGCAGCTGGTTGGCGGACGCTGCGTTAAGTAGAGACTGCGCGGGACAGAAATTAGTGTCCTGGCGCATTCCATCAATTAAGGAGAGCATTGCCTTGCACAAATTCAAGTGTAGGCCAGGGGTGCTCAACTGCAATCTTCAAGACCCCACAACAGGTCGGGTTTTAAGGATACCCCAGCTTCAGCGCAGGTGGCTCAAGCCACCTGTGCTGAAGCTGGGATATCCTTAAAACTTGACCTGCTGGGATGTCTTGAGGAATGGAGTTGGCACCACTGTTGGAGTTTACCACATCCCTCGTTAAAGCATCAATTGAATACAATACCCATTGAGCCATCGTTTACCCCTATGGCTCTCAGCACACCACAATGTTACTATAGCATCGCTTTTTCTGGTGCTTATAGGTTTTTAAATGTATTGCACAAAGAAAATGTTTGACACATGACGGATACCCAGCTTCAGTAAAATTGTAGTGTACTGCCAGTTTCTGTAAAGCATTTAAAAGAATACATTTAATTATGCTCATCAAATTTTCATCACTGTAAACTTTCACTGCATCTCCTCCCTGCTGAATTGGCACAGCCCAGGCTTGTATTCCCCTGCAAACGGCGCTGAAACTTTAGTAGCTATACGTTTTGGAAGCTACAGGGCTGTTGCTAAGCAGGCAGCGTCTATCTCGGCTCTCGTCAGCCTCTCCGGATGACACAGTGCGTTAGGCTAACAATTCCACACGTGCTCTGGGTCAGGCACACTGCCAAGTGTTCTGCGTTTAGCCAGCAGGGAAAAATAAGCATTCGGAATCCCAGTAATCCTCACACCCGTCTCTGTGCGGCTCCTAGTCAGTGCAGGCTGAACAAGTGAACTGTGGTGAGATTGTGGGTATTAAGTGGGATGGGTAATGAAAGGGTAGGTTGGCACTGATCGGGGATTCTTCAAATGAAAAATGACTGCGTGTAAATGATGGTGTCAGAACAATTCAACTTGTTTCTTGCACATGTGCAGGTTTTTCTACGTTCCATATATGATATACACAGATACATATCTATTGTCTATCAGGGGTGCGCAAACTGGTGTGCGGCTCCTAGTCAGTGCAGGCTGAACAAGTGAACTGTGGTGAGATTGTGGGTATTAAGTGGGGATGGGTAATGAAGGGTAGGTTGGCACTGATCGGGGATTCTTCAAATGAAAATGACTGCGGTAAATGATGGTGTCAGAACAATTCAACTTGTTTCTTGCACAGGCCAGTTTTTCTCTACGTTCCATATATGATAACA
>WSYH01014033.1:0-16197 GCA_036426205.1 Ascaphus truei
GAAATCCCGCCCCTTGCTAATAACGATGCCAAGAATACTGATATTATGCAAAATCTAGAGCGGACTGCCCACCAGTTTCCTGAATGAAGGGGGATTGAACATTTAGTTGGCTGGATGTATTATGAGAAACATAACTACATGGGAGGCAGGTATTACGTGGTGAATGTGGTCCATCTCTGGTGTCGATGCAAACTGATTATTGGAGAAACATACAAAACAAAACATACAATTTTACACAAAATATATAATATATACCACACATCAATGGGTGATGCACATGGTTATAGAATAGTGATAAAAAGATATATAGGTGTATATATATAATATTTTTGTATATGTTCTCCATATACAGTTTGATCTGACAGCCAGAGGATTGACCACATTTTACACCACTTATGAACCTGCCTCCATGTGTTTATGGTTCTCATAATCATCCAGCAACTAAATGGTTAATCCACCTCATCAGACCTGGGGGCAGCTCCCCTAGATTTGGCCATAATTATCAAGTGGTCTGATCGTATTAGCAAGGTGGCGGGGATTGTTCAAATTGGGGCTTCGCGCGGAATCATGGGTTATTTAGGGAAATCCCTGGCTGCAGTACAGCACGTTTGAAAAGTTCTCAGACGAACTAAACGCGTCAGAGAATGTTTGTCTTTTAACTAGGGCTATGATGCCGAATTAAAGTTTTTGTTGCAACGCTGCCGCTGCCGCTGCCGCCTGCGCCCGCATGATAATTGATTCGCTGTGCTCCAGCCCCCCCCCTCCTCGACCGCGACAAAGTTTATACCTCAACCATTCGTTCCTTTACTTAAAAACCAATCACACAGCCATAACACGGGTAGTGAAAGTAATATAATCAATGCTGATCACAACACTTACATCAACCACGGGCAAGTTGTGAGTGATCACTCCAGGGTATCTTTCCATCTCTTTCTCCAAACAGCTCATACCGTTGTTTGGGGACAGCTTACAAGAGTAGAGAAATGTCTGGGAAACAGCTTTCATTCGCGAAATCCTCTTTAGTAGTACACCAATACGGCAAATGCACAGTGCACTCATAATGAGATAAAGATACGTTACTTAAAACAAAAAGTAAGTATACATAGACTTACATAGTGTAAAAACACTCCGTCCGGGCATCACGTTATCCTGTTGGTGTTCCTTCACGACCCACGTTGCCGCTCCGTCATGGCCTGTGACAGGTGTCACTGAGGGGCTACGGTACCTTCTGTTGGTCAAAAAGACAAGGCTCCACTGACAATAGACTACGCATTTCGCGAGTGGCCTCTCGTCGTCAGGTCCTGTCGGTGTGTATTACGTCGAATGCTCTCTTTATACCCCTGATTTTCTAATCAGGTGTGATATTATATAATAGTATTTAGTTTAAAACACATACGTGCTGCTTAAATATTGAACATCCTTTATCGATGGGTGTTGCAACCTCTCACAGTAAATATAGATCTAGCGCTTCAAGATATATATAAAAGAACATGAAAAAGAGCACATTTTATTAAAATCGCGAATGTTTAAAGTGCCACCAGCTCAGAGTTCATCAGTGTAATTGTTCCCATTAGTCCCAAAATAATGTTTTGTTGAAGAAATATAATTACAAACGTATCTGTTAATGAAGGCTTTATAGCACATTCACATAACATAAGCAAGTAACGGCAGTTAATGGATCCTTACATTACTATTAAATTAAAATTATATTAAAATTGTTTATTCCTCGATCTACTTCAGGTCTGAGAGACATTGTTCTTCCCAACCATACCATAAAATAATGCTGCCATGATGTAACCTCAGAATATTTAATCATATAATATATTCTACGTTTATTTTCAATTTTTAAAAATTATGATTAGTAGTTCAATGCTTTTATTTAATATAGATCGGAAATTGATAACCGTGTCTTTCTGATGGATAAAGTGATACAGCAGCATACCCCGCTTAATTACTGCAATGGGACCGTGAGCATGTTGCAACTAAAACTGTACTTAAAGTGAAGCAATCACTTTTCCACACTTATCGATGCATTTACTGTACTGGAATCGTATAACGTGCATAACTGATGTAAAATACGCATTGGTAAGAGCTCTATAGTCTCCCCGTTGCGCACGCTTCGGTACAAGCTAGGGAGCTGGATTGCTGTTCAGGACGTGCTGAGATAGGCCACAGGCGTGAGGCTGCGTTTAACCTATTGGGCGATATGTACTTACCGAGAGCTGTACTTAAAGTGAGTGTCCTTAAAGCGGGGTATGCCTGTACCACACAAATAAAATAATACAGCTCGCACCTTGTGGTTTTCAAAAGTCATTGTCTAATCTGTCTACTACTTATATGAGGAATTAGTAAACCAAAAACATCAAACATTACTGCGACCCAACCACCGGCGTTGAATTCAGTGTATACAGCACTCTTCTACTAAATTAAATTACTTATTTGTAAAATTCATTTCTTGTGACTTATGTAAAATTGGAGGAATATGCCTCAGAAAAACATTTCCCAAAGGTCGTGTGACATTGGATCATAGTTACAACCCGCAACACCTATTCTATTTTGAATACAGACAACACACATCACAATTGCTGAGCCGCCCTCTAAAGTGAGCTACTGCAACCGACACCACTTTATCTTGAGCAAATACCCGTTATGTCTCCTGGCAGATACTGGAATGCGCCACTCTCCTCACCTCTGCAAGCCACATTGCATTTGCTCCCAGCCTGGGTTCATGCTCCTGGATGAGGGCGCTGATCTGTTAATTGATATGATTTTTAGGATTTAATGTGCTGCAATTGCTTCGAGTGTCTACCAGATGGCACATAAATTCCATGAATTGTAATGCAGTATATATCTATTAATATAGTTAACTGTGCAGTATTGCAGCCAGCGGTGAATAATTGCTTCAAATCACTGCTCTGGAAAAAGACAATAAACTCAATGCACTCAGGCACAAAACAGTCACAACACTCTCAATACAACCGGGTATACCTAATTCGTGGGACGAGCCAAGCTCGAATAAATAGTGTTCCGCCAGGTGTATACAGAAACAACAACGAAACGATGTACCTCAAAAATACTGCATGTATAAACATCTTAAGTCCCTCTGGGAGTACTCTATGCTAAAAATACAGAAGTAATCTCATACACAAAACTCATGACTTACACCCCTCAATTGTGGTTGTACTATAACATAATCTAATTTATTCACAGAACATAATGTATTACGCGGGAATCCGGGTAAAGATCTAAGAAGTAGGAGTAAACAGAAAAACATAACAAAAAATGAGTCTTTAATAATATACAACGCTAAAAACATAGATCAACAAGGTTCTTAGAGATCCTGATAATCAGTTCACAATTTGGTCATTGTTTTAAAATACCAGGTTCAAAATAAAAGCCTCCAGATCAATATCTACCATTGTGACTTGATGCTCAAGTTCGCATTGTGAGCCAATAAGTCTCTTTCTTAGCTAATTTTGTGAGGCGGTCCGCCCCTCGCCAGTTTCAGGACCATCTCTATTGCCCTATATTTATTATTTAAAATATTTTACCAGGAAGTAATACATGTGAGAGTTACCTCTCGTTTCAGTATGTCCTGGGCCACGAGTAAAGCAAATAATACATGGTTACAAATAACAAAGTTACATAAAGCACAAGGATAACATTATATACCAGACATGCGTGCCCGTTAAAACAAATATATATTATGAGCGTATGAAACAGTTACAGCAACAGATTAAAGTGTTAGACAAGCCTAGATTGAAAGAACTTAAACTGGTGGATGTGAGAGTCTCCGGTAGTTTGTTCCCGTTTGGGTGCACAGAAGAGAAGGAGGAACGTCCGCGATACTTTGTGAGAGCCTTGGACCATGAATTCTTTTGGGTCCGATTCGCAGGTGATAGGTGCTGCATGGTGGTAGGGTTTGAGCTTTGTTTCAGTAAGCTGGGTAATTGCACAGGAAAACCAGGGAGGAGGCACAGTTTGTACTTAAAATAAAACAAAATCTACATAGTGTAAAACTGTTAAGCACAATGAAGTGGGTTTCTAAGAAAACTAGAAATCTGATGGGAGGCTAAAACCTAATATAAACCAACCAATTGGTTAGACCACAAGAGGAGTTTGAGATCTTAGGCAGGACAACACACAGGGATAAACAAAACACTTTTATTTTTTTTTAACCCCAACAACGAATGATTGGAGGGTTACAGGATCCAAAAGGATAACAGCATAGGAGTAGGTAATCATCCGATCATCCGATCACTCTACTGCTGCAAACGCCACCCGACTGTGTCATCGACAGCCGTCACGTAACTTCCGGGAATGATCCGGCCGGTTGGAGATGGACGTCAACAGGCTCAATGTTCTCTCCTCTCAGTCTCAGGGTCACACTCAAGCATTTCGACGCACTAGATGACGTTTCATCAGGAGTGTTTGTGACCTGCTCTAGGGTCTTTATATTACCCACTCGAAACTTATATAACCCCTCTCCAAAAGGTTAACCATTAAAACATACAGCATCTGGGCAGAGTAATATCCTATCCATTTATTAGTGCATATTAAGAACGTAAAATTTGATACAATATATCAAATGTCCATAATAGAAAGATCTCTCTTTAAGTCTATTTAAGTAGAAGAATCATATGTAGATTATACAACAATTTATATACACAAAAATCAATAAAAATTTGTAAACATTAGAACTCACTAATAACTAATTCCTAGCCACTAAGGAACACGATAGATGTATCTTAAAGACATGAAAAAACAAAATTTAAGGAAAAGAAACATTAAGGAAAGGAATCTCATACCTCATCTCATAAATACAATACATCAAAATACTCAAAAGAAACTGTACACATATACAGAGCATGTAACAAAATCACTTAAAAATCTATAAAAATTATTATACAAATATATGTGATATTACCATATTTTAAAACATTTTAATAGAAAAGAGGCTTTAATGAAAGTATAAAATTGAATTATCTTATAAAAGGGCACCCAATTCAAAATCACCATTTAGGCCCCTGAGGAAACTACAGTTTCAACAAAAAAATCCAAAAGCTTTCTCTTTTTTATAAGTGCTGTGGTTTCTAGTCCACCACCTCTCCAATGGGCATCAATGCTCAGGCGACAGTAAAACCCTCGGCCTGGATGCTTCGCCATTGTTTTTTAAATAAAATGATGAATAATAAATGGGTCGTTACCCCCCTTCTAACTGTTACCCATGTTCTTAAACACGGTCCTTATGGGCCGAGTGGTTTGAAAACCACAATATGGTAGCCCACAAGACTTGTATCAGATAGATAACATGGTAAGATTTACATGTGGTATTGCTTTCTGAAACGTTGTTTGTAGATATTGACTTAAACCAATTTATCGTCTGCTCTGATTTAATGCAGTGGCATGTGTGTGCATCCAAAGAAGCCCTTAATGTTGGGCAACCACCTGTTTATGTTATTCTTGGACCTTAGTAATGCACTGGTGCGAGTCTATCTGTTATTAGGATTAGCCTTTCTAAGATTACATTGGTTGGTCTTGGACTATGTACACCCAATATTGGTAATTTTTGATAATGTGCCAATATCACGAATTATTTAGTAATTCTCTCTGACTGTCTGTTATGAGTTTGTATAAACCGTAAATCAAAGTTCTTTTGTGGCCTCATTTTCACATTGTTCAGCAGAGATTTTCTCTTCCAAAAACTTTCCCACCTTTCTACTGCATCTTTGATGATCTTATTTTCATAGTTTTTTTCTTTAATCTATCCTGCAGGAAAAGAGACTGTTCATGGAGGTGTTATCGCGACAGTTTTCTTCTGATGACGCTCAGTTGTTCATATGGCACTTTTTAACCATTTGGGATGGTGACAGCTAGGGGAGATATATAATTATTTAAGTCCACCTCTTTGAAGGAAAGTTCGAGTATTGTCAATCCCCATCAATGATGACTGTTATAATCGAGGAAATTAACACCTTTCCTGACTATATCGCAGTGATATTTAGAGTTCAGGGAATATCATTTAGATAGTGAGATAAATCTAATCAGACTTCCTCATCTCCTTACCCTGAAAAAAATATCGTCAATGTAGACGCGCCGACAGGCACAGGTCCGCACCCAGCTCTGCCAATGGAGCCAAATGTAGTCATCTTCCCATGCACCATGAGAAGGTTTGCGTATCTGGGTGCAAATTTGCGTGCCCATGCGGTGCCCACATTTTTCGAAGATCGTAAGTTTCCTTCAAATGAAAAATAATTGTGTTTCAAGAAGTTTGTGCCATCCAGGATAACAGTTTTGGCTGTTCAGGGGCATATTTGGATACTCTCGAAGTGCTCGTCTACAGCTCATCCCCATACTCTATACTGGATGCAGTGTTATAGAAGGTAATCACATGTAGCCAGAAACCATCAGTCTTCCACTATTTGACCTCCCAGTAATACGAAGATATCCGTCTATTTTCAGATACGACGGGAGTTTCCTTTACATATGTCTGCAGTAGGTATCTATGTAAGGCAGATGTTAGAGGTCAGAGAATCAATCCCGCTACTATGGCGTCTCCAGGGGGGTTAGTCAGGGCTTTATGGATTTGGGGAGGTATGTAAAAATTGGTCTGAGGGGTGCTCTTTATTAGGAACTTGTATTCACTAATCATTAACTTTTTCTCAGCTTTACCTTTATTCCAACATACTTTTATTCTTTTGAAATTCCAACTTGGGGGATCTTTGTTTTAGAGGAATGGTATGTATTAATCACCTAAATCCTATGGATTCCTGATGTATCCTCGTCTACGTTAAGAATGGCAACTCCTCCCCTTTCAGCCTGTTTTATTACACACTTGTGTCATCTTGGAGACTTTTAAGAGCTTCTCTCTCGCTTTTATTAAGAATTAGCAATTTATCCTCTGATAACATACTTTTCAAAATCTCTCTGTACAAGTTGGGTGAATACATCTAATTTTCCCTTTCATGGTGTTTAGGGTAAAAGTGGATGGCAAATTTAACACCTGAATGCAACAGTTTTGGTGTTCCTAGATTGTAATTCATCTGTTTTATTTTAGAATTTTCCATAGTTCTTAATTTTACATCCTATGGTCCTAATTCCTAAAATCTTTGAGTCGTCAGTTTCCTAAAAATCGCTGGCGTCTTAAAAGAGGACCGAAACTGCTTGTTGCTGCCTAGGGGCAAACTCAAGGCCCCTTGAGAAACTGATTGTCTCAGAGTAGGATAATACCTAGAGCTGTAGGTTAAAATAGTATTTACCTTTTGCTCGTTTTGAGATGGTTCTTTTTTCCCTCTTCCCCCGTTTTACTTAGTTCCCTTCCTTTCGAGGAGGGGGGTCCCTGTCATTCATTGGAGGATCATGATTTCGCTCCCTGAAAGGTAGTGGACCCGCCCTCCACTAAAAAAATCCTTGTTGGTTCTTAGTTTGAGCCCACTTTTCTGAACAATTTATACTGTTTCTCTCTATTGCATGGGTGAATGTTCTCCTCACAGTGTATCACTGCTCTCTTTGGATCTTCGATATGTTTACTACCCCCTGCTTTAGGTAGTTCCATGCAGGTCCTGTACTTCCACATGCTTGGAGTCTCTCTGTTTTCTAATAATTATGTTGTCGTTTCGTCACCTTTTAGCTTGGTTTTCTATTCATGCTCCATTTTCCAGTTCGTATCCATTTATCCCTTCAGGGTGTTCCTAGATTTTTTTGGGGAGATATTTTTATAGGTGTTTTCACACTTCTACCTTTTGCGTTTTTCAGATTGAGGTAAAACTTTTTTAACTGGTGTTTTTATAGGGGTTTTTTTTTTTATTATCATTCTCTATTTTACAATAGTTCAGGCGGTTTTCTAGGAGGGACCATTTTTTGTCAGTCCTCCTCATCTCTAAGTATTTTTTACGATCGTCTCTTTTCCAATTTTGTGTCTAATTAATTTGTAATTTGGAATGCTTCTCCTTACAAGAGTAGTAGTTTGATCAAAACGCCGATCCCTCTCATTCAACCTCTTTTACTCAATTGTCTTTTAACAAAGATTTTTTTTGTGTTCTTGTTAAATGCATTAAATCCATTGAAACATTTTTACTAAGAGGTTGTACCATTTATCAAGGCAAGATCTCACCTCAAGGTCTATAACGGATCTTTTATAAGTCTTAGACCTCTGGGACTCTATTACTCAACAAACATAGTTGTTACTAAGAAGTAAAGTCCCAAAACTTTGATCATCCTTAATAGTATTTTTCTAATTTTCAAATCTGCTTCTAAAATATTAGCCCTCTCCAACAATAGGTACAATGTGAGATCCAATTTTAGAAGTGTTGAATCCAACCCACTGTAGTGTGCCTCCGTGAAAAAATAGTGGAAGAAATATTGTCTATCTCAATAAATCTTCCATAGTGACAATTAATTTAAGTAGTGCTGCCTATCTAAAAGAACAAAGTGAATATAGCACAAAAAACAGTAGATGGCGCTCTAATTACATATAATTAACTAAAGTGAAGGGTGGATAAAAAGTATATACAAAAGTGCACGTGATAATAAATAAATACAATAAAGTGCAAATGTAATGGGTACAATAATCACTCAAAAACCCTTAGTGGACTAGGTGAGTGAATTATTGTACCCATATTTGCACTTGATTTATTTTATTTTTTTCACGTTGGCACTTTGTGTATATACATTTTAACACCTTCACTTTATTAATTTATAGTATTAGAGCGCCTCTACTGTTTGTTGCTGGTAGCTTGCACAGAAAGTATTTGAGGGTGAGACAGGAAAGGTGAACTTTGCCGCCTAGACTGCTAGTGATGACCACGAATCTGTTCTTTGGCATTTCGCATTGATGTGTGTTGAGTTGCATTGGAGAACAAACGACAAATTTGAATTGGTGGGGTGTCAAGTTTTGCTAGGATGGGTTTGAGGACCGAGTCCAATAGAATATGTCTCCATAGTCAATAATATGGGCATTAGCATCGTGCTGTGCAAATACGCTTTCTGACCAGGAGAACTTAGGGAGGATTTGTTCCTGGTAAAGCCCTAGTTTGGCGCAAGGTCTCTTGGTTTCAGGGGATTTCAATGTGCATCCCGAATTGTTAAGTGGAGTTCAAACCATAAGCCCGGTTATTTAAAACTAGGTTTCAAGGTGTTAGGGGTGGTTTAGGTCTGGTTCTAATAGGATCTCAGTCACTGGAAGCTTTACAAATTTAGTTTGTCCCAAATACCAATTGTTACCAGTCTTGTCAGTGTTTAAAAACATCATCTCTCTTGTTTTGGAAATCAGTTTTCGAGTCTCAAAAAAGTCAGACTGAAGTTATGTGGTTGAAGGTCAGAGACGGCTATGGCTGTTGTGCATATAGGATTGTGTCATTGCATAAATTTGATTGAGGCTTCCTTACAAGTGTGGGAAGATCATTATGAACACTGAACGAGTAGGGGCCCAGAACAGATACAAAAAAGACACCGCGCACAACCTCATAGTGATTACAAAAATATTATTAGACATAAATAGTAAAATGGATTGAGTAATGTGTACATCAATTCAATAATAACGAGCAGTTTCGGAATATTTGACCCAACGCCCCGGGACAGAATATGTTGTCTTGCGGGTGATGCTGCTGTCCTCTCGATGGGCAGGGGTCATATTGAAGTGTGTGCACAACCTTGCTGTTTCCAGATGCCCCCCTTTCATGAACATGACACTCTCTAGGGAGCACAGGAAACGCAGAGGTTGTGCAACACTTCAATAGGACCTGCACACGAGGACAGCATCCCACCCCTGCAGGACAAATATTCTGGTCTCCGAGGCGTTGGGTAAAATATCCCCGAAACTGTCGTATTATTGTAATTGATGTATGCAATTACACCCTTTAACTATTTACTGTCAACTAATTTTGTAATGCACTAGCAGCGTTGTCGCGTGTTCTTTTTTGTATCCAGTTATGCTGCTCCAGGGGTTTTGAGCCCCCCTCCTTACATCACACGTGCAGACGCTCAATTTTCGGTAAGTTATTTTTACACTATCCTCTCCACTTATCACGTCACGTTTTAGATTGTAGTTTGGCACTATACAACTTCTTCTTTGTTCGCCCCAGAACAGAGCCTTGACGGGACACCAAATGTGATATCCAGGGGGTTGAGTTTGAGCCGAGTGCCCACATGTTTTTGGGATCTTCCTGATAAGAGGAAGCTGAAACGCAGTTAAATGCATTTTCCCCTATTCCAGAGTCTGGAGTTTGTTAGTCAGGATAGTAGATCAACTGTGTCAAAAGCCTCTTTGCAAAAATCTAGGAATATGCCCAGTGATTTTGTCACCATTCCATTCACACACGGATTCTTTGCAAACTTTTAGCAGTGTAGGTTATGGTGGATGTTTGGGACGAAACCCGATGGATGGCTGGGGGAAACTTGTCTTGGTGTAGAAATCGCTTAATGGGAGTGGACACATTTTTCCATGACTTGGATAGAGTTGGGAAAGTGAGATTGGTCGTAGTTTGAGACAGTGTTTTTGTCCCCCGCTTTGAAGATTGGGACAACTCTGGCATTTTTCCAGGTCTTAGGGATACGCTTGCAACAGGATGGTTGAACTATGGACGAATTGGTTGGCAATGGGGCTGGAGGCACCAGAAGTCCGTAGGAACCCTAGATGTAGGGGTACGGGTCCCATTGGCTGCAGTTTAGTTTAGGAGCGCTTGTTGTAATCTCCTCTTCGATACTGGGCTAAATTGAAAATTGTGGGCAGTGTTATGGAGGGGGGGGTACTGTAGGGATACTCCGCAGGTATGAGATTCATGTTTGGGGTTTGTGCTGTCGTTTCGTAATAAGTTAGTGGCACACCCCACACGTAATCATGAATGCATTGCAATGTCAGGGTTGTCAGAGGTAATATCCCCCTAGTGGAGTATACTTGGTTGTTGATGGTTAGGAGGCGGATAACCTTCCAGATAAGTAGCCTGGGTTTGATGTTTTTGGTGGAGATGTCGAGCGTAATATCTGGTGCTTTTGTGGCCTTGTTTGCCTTGTCACATGTTCCGCATGCATCTGAAGATGATTGAGATCCTTGGTAGTCCGTATACTTTGTAGCTTTTCCACAAGGCATCCCTGGAACCTGGGTAAGGTGCTCATAAGCGAGTGTAAACCCATGGGAAGGTGGGGCCCCAGCGTACCTTACTTTTGCGTAGTGGAGCAATGGTTATCCGCAGAGTTTTAGAATTATCGGATTGGAATATTCGAGGGGCGTAGAATCGGGGGTCGGGAATTAAATCGTTCTAGTGACATGGGCAGTTGGTCAAGGTCATCCAGAAAACTTTGGGGTTAAAATTTTTAACATGTTCTAGTGAGAGAACTTTGGGGGAATGGGGCAGTTAATTCCTTACACAGTACGACTATGGCCGCCATGGTCACTGAGAAAATACAGGAGGAGAGAGCCAGAGGTATTGGAGTTTGCTGTGGGGGTGTTTGAGGAGAGCTCCATGTCAGTGCAAGGAATGGTGATTATGATGCGATTTCAGGTTTATCATTGGCGGTTGGGAAATGAGTTTTGATAGGTTAAGTGAAGTTGAGTCGTGTATCGGATTTTCGTGGTTTTTTAGGGTCAACGCCATTGAATTGACAATCCCTAAACTAGCAGCTCACCGTCTTCTCATAGAGAGGAAATGGAAGCCAAAGAAATTGGGTGATACAGACAGTGTTGTTAGGGGGCATTTAGGATGAGGACCTGAAGGGTCTTTGTTGTGCGCGATACAGGAACAAATGTCTTCGATACCTGTATCCACAGTAAGCCCCTCCTAATGTTGCCCATCATTTGCTCCAGTCATGCAGACCATCAGTTGGGCCCTGACTGGTTGTAGCTCCACATAACTAGGGAGACCAATGGCACCTCCAAGGAAGGTAAACCACAGAAATGTGATACATTATTGAGAAACCGGTGGTTTTTAAATTAGTTCCCCTGTGATTTTGAATTAAAAAGTTTAGTTTTCGTGTAGATCCCTTGCTTACACGCCTTGCATTGGAAAAGCACTTTAAATAAAAAACTGGCTTGGGTAGCCAATGCAAAAAAGGGATTACTTCTTTGGTGCTTTTTAACGATACTTGGGGGTGGAGGGACTTTTGTTTTCCATATTTGATGCCTTCTAAAATAACCCTGGTTGCGTGAGAGATATGGTCCTTCAAATCGGATCCGTTCACAAAACTGCCAGTGTTGTTTGCATAACTACCTCTGATTCTTTTATGGATTTGTTATAGTCAGTAATGAAAGCTACCTCGTAATTATCACTACATCAGATTCTTTTTCGTTTTTAGCAGGTCTGATCTTTGTAATGTCATTGTTTTGTTTATATCCTTATTTGGGCTAATGAACAATTACACTGATACCTCTAGCTTTGGCACTTTAACATGTCCGAGATTTAATAAATGTCCTCCTTTTTCATGTTTGTTTTATATTTATCTGCAGCGCTACGATCTTATTTACTGTGAATGTTGTAACACCCTATACGATAAATTGAATGTCAATATTAAGCAGCACTGTATGTGTCTTAACTAACTCAATTGATTATATAAGACTACACCTGATTAGAACATATGGGGTATAATGAGAGATTCGCCGAATACCCACCACGGAGACCTACGAAGCGAGAGACACTCACGAAACGCATAGTCCATTGTCAGTGGAAGCGTTCTTTTGACCACAGATGGCTACCGTAGCCCCTCAGTGATGGCGCTGACAACATGCCCTGTGACCGAACGCTGCAACAGGGGATCTCTCAAGGAACACTACAAGGGATTACGGAGGCCGGACGTTTTTTACTAATATATGTCTATGTATACTTACTTTTTGTGTTTTAATAAGTCTCTTATGCTCATATGAGTGCACTGTGCATTTCACCCTTATTTGGAGTAAATCAAGAGGATTATCGCATGAAAGCTTGTTCCCAGACATTTCTCACTCTTGTAAGCTGTCCCAGCACAGTATGTGGATAAAGAGAGTATTCGGCGCAACTGTCGCATGCCTGAGTCAATGAAGCTCCCGGATGTTCCCCAATCAACTTTATTGATGCCACACACAAGGGCTACCACCGCGATCTATCCCCCTCTACGCGTTCACCCTTACAGATAGGGCTTCGTCTCGGTGGGGAGAAGCGGTAACTACCTGAATTTATACAATAAAAAGTCCGCGCGAAAACTGGTCTAAAATTTATTTAACCACCTTCAATAACCTTGCCTGGTTACATGTTGAACACATATGCCAATCCGTGTATATAACGGTTATTGAATACAGTCTCTTAACCATAGATATACTCTTGTACTCTTATTGGACTCAGGCTGTATATTGAAAGTATATAAAAATAGTTAAAAACTGCTAATACTGCAAGTTCTGATTGGACCCTTAAGTCATGTCACAAATTCATTTTCACGTTCAAACCTATGTTAATGTGCAAAAAGCTTTTGTCACTATACAAAAGCTAATATTTTTTTTTTGTCAACATAAAAAAAAAAAAAAACTTCATAATAAATGTTGATATGAATGCTGTGGGGAGGAAAAAAACAATGAAGGGGGGGGGGGTAAGCGGAGTAGAAACAAGAGACGGAAGATGAGAAACAATCTTAACAGAATCAATAAAATACACTGAACATTCTTATCAGAGGAAAAACAGATATACTGTCGCACCTCAAGAAAAACATATTGATTATCTATAGAAACCAACCAGAATCCCAATCAATATAGTCCATTGGGCTGTAGAGTGTTTTGGATTTAACACTATATAAGTCTCAGATTTCTAAAAATGCGATTAATTTTTAGGGCTCTACTCGTTAGCCCCACATATTGTTTATTACATCCGCATTTTAATAGATATATCACGAAATTGGTCTGACATGACATAAAAGTTCTGATATGGAATCTGCGTGTTTCGTCATGGTTGGAAAAATGTGTAGTTTTAATCATATTCGGACAGATTTTGCAATGTCCACATTTGAATGATCCAATTAATTTTGGAAAAAAGGACAGTCTAGTTTTATTCTGATTAGTTGATTTTAACATGCATGGTGACAAGAAATTGCCTAGTGTACTGTAGCTGCTTTACAAAATACTACCCTAGGGCCTACACAGACCATTTTGCATAGCAAGGGGTCTAAAGATAATGTGGCCCAATGTTTATGTATTATTGCTTTAATACAATTCGCTTGCTCGCTGTAATTTGTGACAAAAAAGGGCGCTTCAGTGTTCTCGACCTGTGTACCTGCCTTGTGGGACTGACATTCATATTGATAAGCAATTCTCTGTCTGTATCCAGTGCATTCTGATACGCTAGATCCAAGTCTTTTTTATCATATCCCCTTGACAGGAATCTCTCCCTCATCTCGTCCGTCCTGTGGACAAAGGACTCCATAGTGGAGCAGTTCCGACGTAACCGCAGGAACTGCCCCTTCGGAATACCTCTGACCAGAGGGCGAGCATGACAACTTTTAGCATGAAGCAATGAATTCCTGGCATTTTCTTTCCTGAAAATATCTGAATTAATTTTGTTCTCAATATCTACATACAGATTCAGATCCAAAAATTGTATTTGGTATTTATCGTATGTGTGAGTAAATCTCAGATTAAGTGTGTTTTGAAGTTGCAGTGTCCTCACAAGAAGTTCAGTGGTATTGCTAAAAATAGCTCTTCTGCTCTGTGGTGTGCGGTGGCGGTGTTGCCACTAATAAAACTCTGAATTTGCTCAGGGTCAGTATCCATGCTGTGGTAGCCCTTAAAGTTGTGTGTTGTTAAATCCACGTGTCAATAGTACACAAGGTTGCTCCCAATATTGCCCAGGCAATTGAACAGGAATGGTGAGGAAGGAACCACAGGAGAATAATAATTGCTAGTGTACACGAGCTGCTGACAGTAATGATCCAATAGCCAAAAAGTCTGTCCTGCGCTTCTGTGAAGTAGGCAAATTATCTTAGGTGTCTCAGTCACTGGAGCAGTGTGCGAGGGAGCTCAGCGTGGCCACAGAATGACCGGTGCAGGGGGATGTTAAATCTTACTCAGCTGCATCCCTTGTTGGCCCCCGCTCACCTCGTCTGCTCCTGCGTGCCGCCGTCTAGAGAATCAGGATAGAAGAGAGGATTTGGCGCTACTGACTCTCATGCCTAGACTATCAACTGTCTCCGGGTCTTCTCAGTACAGTCCCAGCGAGCTAACACCACCCTTCACCTCACCATGGACGTCTTATCGTTTACCGTCACTCCCCTACGATAGGGGCTTCGACTCGGAGTGGGAGAAGCGGTAACTACCTGAATTTAACAATAAAAAGCCCACGAAAACTGTCTAAAATGTTTAAAAACCCCTTCAATAACCTTGCCTGGTTAATGTTGAAACACATATGCCAATCCTGTATATAACGGTTATTGAATACAGTCTCTATTAACCATAGATATACTCTTGTACTCTTATTGGACTCAGGCTGTATATTGAAAGTATATAAAAATAGTTAAAAACTACTGCTAACAACACTTCATTATCTGATTGGATCCCTTAGTCAATGTCACAAATTCATTTTCAGCTTCAAACCTATGTTTATGTGCAAAGCATTTTGTCCATATACAAAAGCATAATATTCACATACTTCATAATAAAGGTTATATGATGCGCTTAACATTGAATAATAATGTGGACCATTGAAACGAAAAAAGGGGGGCGGGGGGGGGAGGGGGTACTGAAAAGGGGAAAAAAGGGGGGGGGGAGGAAAAAAAACAATGAAGGGGGGAGTGTGGGGGGGTACAGCGAGTAAAAACAGAGAGCGAAGATAGAAAACAATCTTAACCGCATCAATAAAATACACTGAACATTCTATCAGAGGAAAGATTACTGTCGCACCTCAAAAAAAACATATTTATTATCTATAGAAAACACAACGCAGATCCCAATCAATATTGAGTCCATTGGGCCGTAGAGTGTTAGTGTATAAATCCGATGGGCCTCTCGCTGTTGCAGGATCTTATTCTATCCCCTCCACGAGAGGTAATGCAATATGTTCAATGGCAACAACTTGAAAACTCTCTACAGAACCCAACGACACTATTAAGTGTATTGGTACCGATTGTCATTCATGATTTTTTATAAGTCCAGATGTTCTAGATCTATTAAGTGTGTTCTCTGCCAGGTATTCAAAAAACTTCAAAAAGCTCTGCCTCCCCACCACTCCAGATCATAATCAGATCATCAAT
>WSYH01014034.1:0-16196 GCA_036426205.1 Ascaphus truei
ATGTGAGTGTGAGTGCTGCTGAGTGGCTCAGTTGCTGATGGAGGTGTCCTGGCTCGGTGGGGGATGATGGTGGGCCGCTTGGTAGTCTTTCCATATGAACGAAAGAAGAAGGTAGAAAGAGCCAGTCACACCTAAGCCAAATGGCTCGCTGAACCTAAACCTGCTTGCTCGGACAGAAAGAAGAAAAACGTGTGAGCAGCCATAGTATAATCCTGCTCTCAATGACACAAACGAAACACCGCTCTGTCCTACTTGTGGGATTCTGTGGCAGTACTATGACAGTAGTGTTTTGGCCACTTTATGTAGTTAAGTCTATACGCTTGCATTCAGTTTCAAACCATTATATTCAGTGGTCATGTGAGGGGTCATAATATGCAAATATGGGTCAATAATATCTATGCAATGCTAATCTGTGTGTTTTTTGTGTAACACCAATCATTGTTAAGAATCATGCTTTTACAACGACAAGAACACCTCAGTTGTTCAATTGTGCAAAACTCACTACAATATAATGCAAGCATGCATTACCAATGTATATGTTACAGTGAACTGCTCTGTGCTACACTATTACACCTCAAACAAGATGTTTGGATCTCTTGGACTCAAGCTAGCTTGTAGGAAATGGTCTGTTTTATTAGGTTACAAAAGGGGAAATTACCGTTTCAATACTTTTGTGACCTGTATTTCAAGTGCTGCGGACAAGTTTAAGCATCCAAAACAGTAGAAAAGGTGGATATCACATATACTACTTGGTTGAATGCTGGGGATTCTTGGGGGAATCCGTTGTTCAGGGACGGAATAACTTGTCGCAAGAGATTTGACGATATTAGGGGCAAAAGTAAAAAGAAAAATCACAACAACAAAACAACATTGTGGACTGTGGATCTCATTCATATCATCAATCGATTTATGGGACTACCTCCTTCTGTCAGGTTTAATATCTGGTAGTGCGCCAGGGAATCACTGTATATGTTGTAATATCTGTTCCTTTCTGTTGTAATTTTTGTGCATGTTATACAATCCTTGTGGATAGGTTTGTTTATTCCTGAGGCAGCCATTCCCTAATCTACCAAAATAGGTTGTGAGGAATTAATGTTAGGGTTTTTCCTATAGGGGATTCCCCTTTTTCATGTATAGAGCACCTTGTTATTATAATTAATATATAGGTATAGATTTTTAGGTTAGAGCGCTGATTATATGCTTTTAGTTTAATTTTCTCTCACCAGACAGCATAACATGTAGCGTTCACAAACACATTGTTTCCTATTACAATATACTACAACCAGAAACATTAGTACACATTGGTAACGGAATAAATATACCTAGTTTCCTATCTCTTAAAACATATCATTGCAACATGTTACCATAACTGTAACACCCACCTCTTTTTTTTTCATGCAACATCTAACAAAAGAGGGTCGGCCACATATGACGTGGGACCCTTGTCATGTGCCAAGGCGTCCTTAAAAAGGATTACGGGTGTAAGCCCCACCCCCAACCAACATGCGCGCGTCAAAGCCTATTGGCTGTGTCTGTTTGTTATTGTTACGGTCACTGCACTGTGTCATGCGCGCGCGTCTGTGTTTGTGGGTGTTCACAGTGCGGTAGCCCAATGTTAATTCAGTGGGAGGAGTGTTTGCGTGCACTTCACGCTGTCTTAACATGACGTCACACGTATTGTATTCGCTCATTGGGTGATCGGCCGTTGGTTTCGTCCACACACGTCCGTTTAAAAAGATTATAGAAGTACGTGTTTAGAACGAATGTAGTTTTGCGTTCATTGGATTTGATAGAAATATTATATGCTTAATGCTAGTAACAACATGTATTGAACGAACAGCGTACACAATGTTTAGCGCATGCGCTAACACTTAGTCGACCCAATCGTGAAGTGCGTGCGCAAATTAAGATGTGCGTGCACATTATTATGTATATTGCCAACGGAAAGATCATATCCATAGTTTGCCTGCTACGCAATTACCAAAAGGATACATAATGATGTTTACTTGTAACCTTGCACTTCTAACATATAAGTGAATAACGCGTGGATATACACAATCATATAGAGATGTGTAACGCGTTGTCACGGCTACACATATATAAAGGTGCCATCTGTGACCATCATCTGTTTACTGTATTTCAGAGATGTCGGGGAAGAATCAATGGGATCAATGTATGATTTCAGAAGAGTCAAACGTTATATGAGATGATTGTGAGGAGGAGCGACCGACTAATATACTACATAAGCAAGAATTTGTATAATGCTTGCAGCGCATATTAACAAACAATACAAAATGTGATCCGGTTATGCCTATATTTCATAACCACTTAATTAACATAATGATGTTGCTAAACAGTGTAGTTTGTAAATTTTATGTGTGTTCTTTATTTTGTACTAACATTATATGCCATGCTCTGTTTAATATATAACAACCATTGCCACTCTGCAAACACATTTGTGTAGTATATTGTAAAATGGAACGTATGACTGTAGAAAGTATGTAAAGGAGACTTAAAACCAAGTAGACATTTCATGTAAAAATTCTCATGTTCAATGGGGATGTTGTTAACATTGTTTTTGAGTGTGGCAAATAATTTTAATGCCAAGATGTAGTGCTCAACTATAATGCATGATGTTATGAATATTAGGTACAGATCATGTAAACATGTAAGTTTCTGTGTATATTTAATTTACCAAACTAACTATATTTTACTGTGTTTAGTAAACGTTCAACACATACATAGTAAAGTGAGTATGATGATATAAGCTAACATAATAAACCTGATGTTATCATTTGACGGTGTTATACATGCATCATACACAATTTGATACAGACACAAACAGTTGTCTTGAAAAGTGTGCCTATGCAAATGTGCACGTGATTGACGTTCATATGTTGAGAATACTTGTAAATGATCATCATAATAATGATGAACTGACGTGAATGACATTACAACTATATTAACAACATTGTCATTGGGTGAAATGAATTATGCAAAATTACTAATAAATGTGTGAAATATTTTGCTTTGTGTTAACCATTTGACACATGTTACATGTAGGTCACATCACCACACATGTGTGACTTATACATACACATGTGACAATGTAAAACTAATCTTTACAATTAATTGATACCATTACTAATCACATGCATTGCAACATATAAGATGTACAAAGCATTGGTGTGATTACAGGCATTCATGCATGGAGTGTTATGATCACTCATGTGCATCCGTGATTAATCACCTCCCCTAAGGAAAAAACTAGCAGCATTTATCCCCTTCTCTCCACCCACCCCTATATTAGATTAATGGAAATTTTAAGGGAACATACATTAAATGTGATGTCATGTCACTAATCATTTTCAAATACATTGCACATGAAACCTCAATAGTAGCTAAACGCATGTACATGATACAGAAACGAGATGTATGTAAGATTTGAAGTTGACAACTATGTTGGGTTTATACATAATATAATAATACGTATATAGAGGTAGGCACATCTTATGACAGATGTCAGTTCATATACATACCATGATCAGTCATAGAGGAGATATACCTATGAAAAAATGGAACAATATATAAATTGCAAACATTGACATGACATCTTCATTAACGTAAGCAACACACCAAATTGTCTATTTGGTGTTACATATGAAACACCATGTATATTTTGTCACATAAAATATGAAAAGCAGCCTGGTGTACACATCATATTGATGCGCATGTTACAGTGTAACAATAACATTGTATGTAACCATACTGCAAGAATGAATGACTATGGCCATACTATGTGTATTGTGTTTGCATAATCAACAACACAATGTTACGAAATTACTCATTTGTAACACCTGTTGTATTCACATACACACAACTAATTTACATTTGAAGAAGGATTATATAACCTGTGCAAGAATAACATACCGGTGCCACATGCCTTTGTCCACACAGCAGAGAAGAGAAAGGTGTGCAACCCATATTCATCTGTGTCCTAACAGAAGGTTATGTTAAAAAATGTAGTGTTAATATAACATAATTAATATATAAAAGTAGTACTAGGAACATATATGTATTTACTTACAAGAAAAAAAAGTATTTATGACATTCTGGCGTGTCTCGGCACCACTGGCTGTTTGTTCATTTTCAGCTGGTACATTGGTGGGATGCTCCTCTACCAAAGCCTCACCTATGTCTGCGTGTACATTATGTCTGAGTGCCACATTGTGCAAAATGCAACAGGCAATGATAATATCAGACACTTTTTGTGGCTTATATTGAAGAGCCCCACCAGTTCTGTCGAGACACCTACATCTTGTTTTGAGAAGGCCAAATGTCCTCTCTATAACGGATCGCGTAGATATATGGGCAGCATTGTACCTCTCCTCTGCTTCAGTTTGAGGGTTTAGCACTGGGGTCAACAGCCATGGCCTAATTCCGTATCCTGAGTGACCTATAATCAATGGAGCACACATAAGGTAACATTAGTGATAACATTCTAAAATAAAATCATTCCTAAACAAAAATTAGGTTTGTGTTACAACATCCAAATATGTACTCACCCAGCAGCCAATCAGGTCCAAAATGGCCTTCTTCGAAACCATGGAAGACTGATGAGTTCCTCAGGATAGAGGAATCGTGACTGGAACCAGGGAATTTGGCTACCACATACATTATCTTCATCGTGGCATCGCATACCACCTGTACATTCAGGGAATGGTAGTGCTTATGGTTGCGGTAAGCATGCTCACTCTGACTAGGCGGAATCAAAGCAACATGGGTGCAATCGATTGCACCCAGCACACATGGTATCCCTGCTATGGTATAAAAGCCATTCCTGACTTCCAGCCACTCTGTCTGCTCATTAGGAAAATGAATATAATTCCTAGCGCACCTATTGAGTGCATAGAGAAACTGGGTAAAGGCCCGCGAGAATGTAGATTGCGAGATCCCGCCCACTATGCCCACAGTTGTCTGGAATGACGCGGAAGCAAGATAATGTAATGAGCACAGCATTTTAACAAGCCCAGGGACTGCACGATCTCTGGCTGTCAAAAAATCTAAATCTCCCCTTATCTCTTCATAAAGAGATAAGATTGCTGCTGAACTCAAACGATAGCGACTTACTATCTCCTCCTCACTCATCCCATCTAACAGGGTTCTCTCCATGTACACACGCGGACGAGCCACAACTTCTCTCCCCTGTCTTCTCCTCTCATCTCCTGTCCCTCTCCCTGTCCCTCTCCCTGTCCCTGTCGTGTCCGCGTGCCTGTCCCTGTCCTTGGCTCTGTCCCTCCCTTGCCCTATGTCATTCTCTTCATCAGCAAGCCACTCGTGCAAAAGAATGTTACGACGTCTCCTAAACATGCGCAACATTTTGAAATCTGTATTTGTGAATGAGCAGGTAATGGCCGTCCTTTAAATAGCTATGTGATGATGTCAGGTGACTTTGTAAAATGCAACGTGTTACATTAACATATTAAAGTACTTGGCTCCCAAGCTGTATCCATTTGATCTAAGAAGTATTATTTCTGTGTATTCAGCAGCCAATCCTGATATTTCACAATTATGTAACGTGAAGCTTTGTACAAGCATTCATTGTAAATTATTAGTGTAATGTGTAATGCATGTACCACTTCTGAACGCAACACTCAGTCATGAAATTATGCTAAAACCATGAGATTGACGTAGAAAAAGTTTGCTGCAACATGTCTAATTTGCCATGTTAGTGTCACATGTTCACAACAATTAATTCTCGTGTGCATATGCATACATTTATGGCATCAGGATAGTTGCTAGTGAATCATTTTGAAACGTGTAACAATGAGTAACTACAGTAGAGGCAACTCTTATTCGAACAAAAACCAGTGGCAAATCCCCAAAAAAACCAGGAAACACCCAGGTACATTCTGAATACATGCATAAACTTTCCTTAAACTAGCCCCAGCATTTCTGCATTGATTAATGGCCTATCAGATTAACAGCGGGGGTCCCTGGCAGTCCCATTCAAACTGAATTGGACTGCCAGGGATCCCTGCTGTGTTAATCCTATGGGTCGTTAGTCAATGCAGAAATGCCTTAAACGTGCCTCAAACTAGCCCAGAACATACCCAGCACATACCCAGCACATACCCAGAATGTAACCCGGCTAGTTTACGGCGAATGTTAGAATAAACGTTGCCTCTACTGTATTCTAGATGTGTGTATAAGTTAGCATGAAGTGCTTGTAATGCAACGTTTACAATGTAAACATGCAATGTGATTGACTGTCCAATAGCGGACGTCATCAAAAAAGGGAGGACACAAACTACATGTAAACATGAGAAGAAAGATGTACATGAACGTTTGATGATGCGTTACACATTACAAGCATTGTCTAATGTAAAGCAACATGAATATACGGTGGATGTGTTAGATGTGTGACATGGGTAACATCATATAATAAATTGTCGCACAGTTCAGTAATATGTATGATATGATGTGATCTTCTCCTTTAAGAGTTGTGTATAGGTTTTTCCATTGACACATCATCACATGATGAGTAATGTGACACGCAAATGATGAAAACATATAAAAGTACAATGTTATGCAAATAATAAAGGTCAGGTGTGACACAATGCAGTGAATGCCCCCCACACTGTAATGCTAAACACATTTGTATTGTGAGTAATAGAACGTAAACAGTACTATAATGTTATATGTCCCCGCTCCATTGACTCCATTGATGTACAGAAGAGTTTTTTTTTCTAAGTGCTGTTTCGGCAACCTTAGCGATCGTTCTCCCCTCCAACTTGCCAACTTTAGTTGGCGGGACAAATTGGCCATGAAGTCTCAATTTCTTAGTGCCGATCAGCCCCGATAAGCTGATTTTGCTACTTGAATACAGCCGAATTAAAAAAGTGGCGATAAGTGCCGAAAACCGGCTTATCGGCAAGCGACTGGCCATAACAAAATTATCGGATACGAAAACTGGCGAAATCAAGCAATTATCGGCGCTTACTGAATCTCAACCCCAATTTTGGCGGGAAAATGGCGAAAAAAGCCTTATCAACGCTTACTGCATGAGGCCCATAAGTTCTTTGAGGACACTCCTTTCCTCAGTTGTAAGATTATTGTCTGATCTGCAGTGTTTAGGCTCAGCTTCTAAATCCCTAGTTACACAAGTAACAAACCGTGGTTATTCCACCTTTGCTGGTTGCACCATTTAATCCCCAGCACCCTACAATTATTTACTGAGTAGGAGTGTTTATACTGTATATGAGAGGGGACTTTGGTGCATGTGTTATTTGATTTAATTTCTTATTAAACACCGTTACATACACACTCTGTAATATCTGATGTAAGTAATAACAATATAGGTTATATTTTAATTAGTGGTGTGCATGTACAGTAAGTGAATTTTCTTTGGGGTACAATCACTTTGTACTTTTCATTATACTGGTTCACATTTCAGTTCACAGTTTGCACCCATTTTACAATTATAGATTACATTTATTAATTTAAACAGTTCAATCAGTATGGTTCAAGTTGATCACTCCCTACCCTCCCCCTTCCTTTCATGTCCAAGAGAGTCTTTTTTCAATTTGTATTATTCAAATTTAAACTAGGAAGAGAAAGGACCCCAATAGGAGAGCACTCAGTGAATAAACAAACACAGGGAAATGGCTGATGACTGATGACACAAATTGTCTCAAGGATGTAGGTATAAGAACAAATGAGAAAAGTTAAAACAACTTTATTGGGAGCAATGCTCAATTAAAATAAATGAGACAACAAACACATGAACACTCGTCCTAGTGCTTAGGACACTATACCAAATAGAAGTGAAAACTATTAATATCGCTGCTCCTAATACCCTAGGTATGTAAGGAGATAAACTATGTTAGCCCCTCGTATTACTGGTGAGTCGAGGTAATAGCTCTTACGCACAACACATGAGTGCTATTGAGCCAGTAGGTGAAGTAGACACTAAAATGACTGTTAATGCAGTCAGTATACACAATACAGCTCAAATGGATCCCCATATGAGGTAGATGAACACTGTAGCTTGCTACCATCAAGTAAAGAGCCAAACTGGCTGTTGGTCAGAATAAACAGGATGCCGTGCTGGATCCCCTATGAGCCTAATAGTAGTACACTCAGGGTCACTCGATGCAGGATTAATTAATGAGAATTCATGCTGGACTGAGAGCGAGCCTAGTATATGGCTCACTTTCTGTCAATATTGGCACGATAGAGTAGTTGCTTACCCAGACCAAGTACCTGCAAAGGTCTGCGAACCTCTTATTTATAGGAACACCTATGTCAGCGCTCAGACATACTTCTCATAGAAGATACTGTTAGTCTGCGTGTTGGACCCCTAATGAGCCTAGCAACTGGCTCACTTGGGTCTCTAAAGATGCGACCAGGATATCATAAAGCAGGAGGCTTTACGGAGTGCAAATGTAGGCTAGCACCTTGTCATTGCTGGAATATATTAGACATATAGGTGCTGTATAAACCTATGTGTTGAACCCCCAGTGAGCCACTTGATTGCTTGTGGCATACTTGAGTAATAACCTTTCCAGACCAGGTATCTGCAAAGGGCAGCACACCACTCTCTTAAAGGCACATCTATATCACCGCTTAGAACATATTAGACATAGAAGATACTATGTGAGTCTGTGTGTTGGACCCTTAATGAGCCTACCAAATGGATCACTTTGGGTCTCTATTACCATGACTTAGAAATACAGAAGCAGGAGACTTGCCAGAGAACAATAGTTAACTCTGTATTCCTCTTAAAGCAGGGACTAATTTAGTCCAGAGAGGGGTGGATCACAAAGTTTGGCGCATGCGTATTGGACACCGAGTGAGCCTGATATTGGTTCGCTCATACATCATGTACACTATGGGCTCTATGCAGTAAGCAGCGGAAAGGCATTTCTCGCCACTTTCCCGCCTAAAAAGCCGCTCCGTATTCAGAAAGGGGCGAGAAAGTGGCGAGATTAAAAAAAACGCCAGTTTGGCTGGCGTTTTTTTTTTTTCGCCGGTGGCGGGGCGAGAAGGCACTTTCCGCCTAAAAATCCAATTTTGTCCGCCACGCTGTATTCTAGTAGAGGCGAGTAGCTAAGCGGAGCTATTCGCCTCTCTAGAATACCGTTTTGCTGGCGGATCAGCCACGCAACAAAAAGATGGCAAGTTGCTGCTCAGAGGCAGCGGATGAGTGGCGGATCGGCCTTTTTCCTGGCTGGGATTGATGCCAGGGGTCTCCGGAGCTGATACCATTAATATCAGCACCGGACCCCCCCCCCCCCGGCATGCATCCGAGGCAGGAAAAATGCATTTAAAGCCCACTTCATTACCTTAGCGGTTATTTGGCCATTATTAAACACATTAAATACCGTAGTAAAATAAAGAAAATTCTACTAACCTCATCAATAAGAAGGCTCCGTCGCCAGCATCATCCCTGGGGTCCGTTGCCAATATAATAAATAGCCAATACATATCAATGACATTAACATACCAATGAACCCCTTAATCACCTTATCGGGTACTAACCTCAAAGGTAATTAAGGGGTGAAAACATCCTGCAATGGCAACACCACTTATGCATAACATCCTCAATGAATTAAAAAAATTATGTAATCCAATAAAGTCACCATCAATGAATTAACAGACATGAATTACATCCCTAAAAAATTAAAATACCATCCATACCAATTACACAATTAACTATAGATATCGTTACAGAGAACAAGTTCAAAACATACAAAAAAGGACACCAAAAATTACAATATACCAAAGCAAGCCTCTCCATAACCTACAGTACAGCATAGAAGCCCAAAAATTACATCTCTCTAATAATAAAATACATTTAACACACATCTATGCATAGCAGCATAGCCACAATCATTTACAATACAGTAAATCAAGCTTTTACAACACTATCATTTCTTACCCTGTATGTATATATCTCTCTAGACATACATACATAGATACATACAGTGGCAAGAAATGATATGCATAAAAAAAATAAACACATGAAAAATCAAAAAAAACCACAGTTACATTAAATACATTTCTTTATTTAACTTACCATTACTTGACCCCACCGACTCCCGTTGATCAGCTTACTCACGAACCAATCCACGAACAGGAACCCATAAAATAATAAACCAGAAAATAATAAACATTAAAATAATAAAACACGACAATCCAGGGGTCTTCTAGTTGTAATCCATCTTCATCTGTATTCTTCTACCTTCTTCCTGGGTCTTCTTCCCGTCTGGTGCCACTCCCTGGTCTTCTTTCTTCAGTAGGAGGTCCTTCCTCCTCAGCGTCTGGCTTCAAAATGAGACGACATTGGCATCTAAAGGCCTATGACGTCACATTTTCGTCATATGGTTCCCACGGCCCTGATTGGGCCCTGAAAACCATGTGTTTTGGCCGATGTAAAAAAAAATGATGACGTCACTTAAAGGCAATGAAACCACAGCCAATCAGAATGGCTTTGCTTCAATTGCCTTTAAGATGACGTTATTAAAAAAAACATGGCCGCACTCACATGGTACGGTAGGCAATCAGAGCATGGGAACTCCATCCCTACTCTGATTGGCTCTAGTAGACCATGTGACAGAGGCTTGGGGAAAAACGGATATGACGTCATTGAAAGCCTGTCACATGGTACTTGAACCAATCAGAGTAGGGATAGATTTCCCACGCTCTGATTGGCTGCCGTACCATGTGAGTCCGGCCATGTTTATTTTCATGACGTCATCTTAAAGGCAATTGAAGCAAAGCCATTCTGATTGGCTGTGCTTTCTTTGCCTTTAAGTGACGTCATCATTTTTTTTTACATCGGCCAAAACACATGGTTTTCACGGCCCAATCAGGGCCGTGGGAACCATATTACGAAAATGTGACGTCATAGGCCTTTAAAAGCCTATGTCGTCTCATTTTGAAGCCAGACGCCGAGGAGGAAGGACCTCCTACTGAAGTCAGAAGACCAGGGCGTGGCACCAGACGGGAAGAAGACCCCGGAAGAAGGTAGAAGAATACAGATGAAGATGGATTACAACTAGAAGACCCCTGGATTGTCGTGTTTTATTATTTTAATGTTTATTATTTTCTGGTTTATTATTTTATGGGTTCCTGTTTGTGGATTGGTTCGTGAGTAAGCTGATCAACGGGAGTCGGTGGGGTCAAGTAATGGTAAGTTAAATAAAGAAATGTATTTAATGTAACTGTGGTTTTTTTTGGTTTTTTCATGTGTTTATTTTTTTTTATGCATATCATTTCTTGCCACTGTATGTATGTATGGATGTATGTCTAGAGAGATATATACATACAGGGTAAGAAATGATA
The DNA here is from genome assembly GCA_036426205.1 of Ascaphus truei. Taxonomy (NCBI): domain Eukaryota; kingdom Metazoa; phylum Chordata; class Amphibia; order Anura; family Ascaphidae; genus Ascaphus; species Ascaphus truei. The sequence continues at coordinate 11,350 of WSYH01014034.1, forward strand.
GTGTTGTAAAAGCTTGATTTACTGTATTGTAAATGATTGTGGCTATGCTGCTATGCATAGATGTGTGTTTAATGTATTTTATTATTAGAGAGATGTAATTTTTGGGCTTCTATGCTGTACTGTAGGTTATGGAGAGGCTTGCTTTGGTATATTGTAATTTTTGGTGTCCTTTTTTGTATGTTTTGAACTTGTTCTCTGTAACGATAGCTATAGTTAATTGTGTAATTGGTATGGATGGTATTTTAATTGTTTAGGGATGTAATTCATGTCTGTTAATTCATTGATGGTGACTTTATTGGATTACATAATATACTTCTTGTGATGTCAGGCTATTTTAGTTGGATTATTGTATTGTTAACATTGATTTGCAGCGTGTATATGTAGTTTACATGTTATGCTACATGTATACACTGTAAATGCAATGTTTTAAGTAGCATTTGAGGCTTCAGATTGAATGATTACATGAGATTTGTTTAGGAAATTGCTTTTTAATTCATTGAGGATGTTATGCATAAGTGGTGTTGCCATTGCAGGATGGCTTCACCCCTTAATTACCTTTGAGGTTAGTACCCGATAAGGTGATTAAGGGGTTCATTGGTATGCTAATGTCATTGATATATATTGGCTATTTATTATTTTGGCAACGGACCCCAAGGATGATGCTGGCGACGGAGCCTTCTTATTGATGAGATTAGTAGAATTTTCTTTATTTTACTACGGTATTTAATGTGTTTAATAATGGCCAAATAATGTATTATCCCTATGTGGATAATAGTTATTTGGCACATTATTGTACTGTATGTGTTGGGGGGAGGGGGTATTGGCCCCAAGGGTATGTGGTAGGCCTCCCTTGTGGGTAGTGGGTGAGGGTGGTTAGGCCTCAGGGGGTGGAGGGGTTAGTGGGGAAGGGTATGTGGGTGATGGTGGGTTAACCCCTTAATGACTGTAGCGGTTAATAACCGCTATGGTGATTAAGGGGTTAGGGGACATTACATTGGATGTTTTTATTCTTGTGTCTGTTTTGCAGAAGCGGATGGGGCATGGGCAGGATGAAGATGAGGATGGCCTTCATCGTGGCAGCCGCACATGGGTGAGTGCTATATGTATTTAATGTCTGTATTGTTCTGTTTGTATTTTAAATTGACAACTGCACTATTATCCATTTGTGGATAATAGTAATGTTGCCCATTACTGTATTTATGTTGTGTATTGCTTCTATGTTTATTGGGGGCATTTGTCCCCAATAAACATGCTATTATGCGTTAACCCCTTCATTGCCTTAGCGGCTATCCGCTATGGTAATGAAGCAGCATTAATGTATTTTAATAATATTGTGCAGGAGCAGGGGGCCCCCTGAGCTGAACCGCATTTATTTGTGACTCAGAGACCCTCTGCTTCCCGAGTTACAGGCCCCGGTTTGGGGCATCGGTTACAGTGTGGACTCCATGTTTATTGCGGGCACGTAGCGTATGGGACACTATAAACATGGCGGCGACACTGCCCATCCGATCACACATACCGGGGCCTGTAACTCGGGAAGCAGGAGGTACCTGGTCCACAAAGTGATGCAGTTCAGCTCGGGGGACCCCCTGCTCACTGTACAGTATTATTAAATAAATATTAATGCTGCTTCGCTACCATAGCAGATACCCTGTAAGGTAAGGAACGAGTCTTTATTGATATGTGTGTTTTACTCATAGTGTAGATGTGCAGAGGTTCTCCGGAGATTAAGCGCTTTTGTTTTAGGTCCGAGGACCCCCTGCGTCCCGAGAAACAGACCCCTTTATGGGGTGCCGGTATCCCTCTGCTTTGTTTACATTCCGCGGTCACGTGATCGGGACCTTTAAATGCAGAGGGATACCGGCACCTCATAAAGGGGCCTGTATCTCGGGAAGCAGGGGGTCCCCCGACCTGAAACCAATGTGGTTCATCTCCGGAGACCCCCTGCACATGTACACTATGAATAAAAGTTGTTTTAAAAATAATTTTTATTGTGCTGATGTTTGCGCCGAGAGAGCAGCGGATCTCTCTCTGCTGCAAACACAACTCGGCAGGGGACGGCTTCTCGGCAGTTTCTCGCCAGGCAGCCATCCCGCCACCGGTTACACGCCATTTCATCAAATGGTGGTGGCTAATTCATTCGCCAGGGATTCGCCCCTTACAACATACAGCCAGTTTAACACGCCAACAACATGGCTAATTGCTAAACTGGCTAATGCATTTTTCCGCCGCTTACTGCATGATACCCTATGTCAATCAATGTTACAAATAATAATAATAATAAAAAAAATATATATATATATATACAGTGTTCGACAATCATATACATTTACATGGGGGTGGGAGGAGAGGAGAGAGAGAGGAAGTGTGGAAGAGGGGGGGGGTGTGGGGGAGAGATGGAGAAAGAGTGTGTGGGGTGGAGAGAGAGAGAATGGGGGAGAGAGATTGTGGGAGAGGTAGAGGGTAGGGGAGAGAGAGAGTTGGAGAGAGTTTGTGGGAGCGAGAGAGAGAGTGTGGGTGGATACCAGAGGGGAGACACTGAGGGGGAGACAGAGAGGAGAACGGGAGACACAGAGCAGTGGGTGATCAACAGATTGGGAGAGGGGGGGACGACTGGTGGGTGACTGACTGGCTTGGTGACTGGCTGGGGGGATGACTGGCGGGGTGGGTGTCCTGACTGGATGGGGGTGGACTGACTGACGGCTGGGGTGATGGAGGGGCTGTGACTGACTGGGGCAGGGGCTGACTGACTGGGGGGGACGACTACTGAAGGGGTGACTGACATGGGGCAGGGGGATGCTGAAAGATGACTGACTGATGGGGGCGGGTGGACTGACTGGACGGGGCAGGGGGTGGGGACTGATTGGACTGGGGAAGCGGCGCGCTGATCTGACTGGACAAGGGTGACTGGAGCTCAGGTGGGGGATGAATGACTTGAGGGGGCAGGTGACTGACAAGTTGAGGTGATGACTGACTGAATGACTGGGGCAGGGGTGAGACTGGCAGGGGTGACGGGGAAGGATAGGGGACGGTGAGGGACTCGGACTCCCGGGTCTGGGGTGATTCGAATGGACGGGTGGCAGGGGGGTGACTGACTGCGACTGGAGTGGGGGGCGACAAGGGGTGGATGAATGGGTGACTGAGATGGGGGGTGAGCTGGGGCGGGGTGACCCGGAAGTAGGGGGGGGTTGATTGACTGGGGGGGGCCGGGTGATGATGGGACAGGGGGGGGGGGGGACTGAACGGGCAGGGGGGTGAGGACTGGGGGGTGTGGCTGGCTCGTGATGATGGGGGGGGGACGACTGGGGGGGGGACTAGGAGGGACTGAGGGGGCGGGGATGACTGACCTGTGACTGACTGGGGGGTGATGCGCTGGGGGGGACTGATTGGGGGGGTACCTCTGGTGTCTAACACACACTCCATCACCACATACACAATACCAAACACACACACACACACACACACCACACACACACACACCACAACACACACACACACACACACACACACACAACACACACAAACACCACACACACACACCACACAAACACACACACACAACACACACACACACACACCACACACACACAAACCCACACACACACCACACACACCCCACACCACATTCCCAAATACACACAACAACTTCTCTATACACACACAAGGGGGGGGAGGAAAGGCCGCGACCAGCACCACCACCTCCACCACGCTCCTACCCCTCCACCCGCGCCCATCTCCGTCGTGGGGGGGGAAGTGCCAACATCCCCCCCCCAATACCTCACGCAGGCGTAGTGCAGCTTTGGGGAGGTGGGGAAGGGAGGGGTGGGTGGAGTCACGTGGCGAGGTGTGTCCCCCGGTGGCGCCCCAGGGGACAGTCCAGCCCGACATGGGCGCGCCACTGCCTGCTCCCTCATGGCATGTTCCCGCAGTGCGCGGCCAAGCAGGTTTGCAGGCTGCATCTTCCCCCCACCCGCGACGGCATGAAGCTAGTGGGCTAGTGGGCGGGGCAGGCGGTCATGGCCGGCATCCCCACCCCCACTCATGCGGCGGTGCGCCGTCATGATGTTAGTGGTGGGGGAGGCACGTGGTGAGGGCCCCTTCCCCGCGTATGCCAACCGGGCTGCAGACAGTGGGGGAACCTCCCGCACCCGGGCAGAGCGATCGGTGGATCGAGTGACAGGAGGAGGGGAGGGGGAGAGGACAGGAGGAGGGGAGGAAGGGGACAGGAAGGAGGGGAGGGGGAAGGAGGAGGGGAAGGAGACAGGAGGAGGGGAAGGGGAAAGGAGGGAGGGGAAGGGGAAAGGAGGATGGGAAGTGGCCATGAGGAGGAAATGGACAGGAGGAGGGGAAGGGGACAGTAGGAGGGTGAAGGGGGAAAGGAGGAGAGGAGGGGAGGGAAGGGGACGGAGAGGGGAGAGCTAATGCAAAAGGCATGTTACCGGCAGAAGAGGGTGGGGAGCTGAGCGAGGGCCGCGGTGGTGAGTAGGGAGCCCATGTGGGGACCAGGGGGATCGCACGGGTTGTTTGCAGGAGGCAGGGAAGGGAGCAGAGGGGCCGCAGCATGGAGAGAGTTGAAGAGTACTTACCCTCCAACAGATCTCCCGGCAGAAAGAATGGCCGCTCGTTGGGGGCGGGGGCTCATATAGAGCCTGGCCGCACGCCCACAAAGCCTGGGAGCGCGCGCAATCAGTTGCAGGTAGGGGGAGTTTTTTTCTTTCTCGGGAGCAGGGAAAATTTTCAGCAACGCGCGAGGGAAATTTAAAAAAACAAAAACACGTTGTGCTGCTGGGCCCAATATTTACTCGCCCGGAGGTTAAATCCACTCGCCCGGCGGTAAGGGGTGGAAA
>WSYH01014035.1:0-16196 GCA_036426205.1 Ascaphus truei
TCCACTTTTTATGTAATAAATCTATTTATTGTTGCTTAAAACCGTGAGCCTCCTTCTGTTACTTTGGGCAGTGCACTGCCTTATTTTTCTACTTGTTCCTGCCATCACCTGGGAGATTGCACGCCTATGAAGATTCTGAGATTGGATACTCCAGGAGAAACTGAGTGAGTTCACTTTGTGGGTCGCTGTACCCCTTTTTTCTCTGATATATGGGACGTTGGTCTGTACTATTTATTTATGGTGCCGCTGGCATTAGGCACTAGTCCCCTAACCCTATGAGGGCTTTGTTATGCTATATGCTTACATTGAAGGAGTTTATCCTAAACCTCAGTTTATTATGCCAAACAGGACTTGTTTTTTCTGATGCACTGGCTTTCTACACAACCTTCTCAAAGACCTTGGTCTCACAATGCCCGAGACCGCGAGGAAGGAGCGACAGGGAAGAGGCCCATATGAGCAGGAAAGACAGAGACGCGCCTCGGAAAGAATTGCTGGGAAAACTACTAGCAGGTCTCTCAACTAATCGGTCGGAGCCCTGCAGCAAAGGCCCGCAACGGACGCACTCGCCAGGATCTTTCCCACAAGTATACGGGCCCGCGGGTTTGATTGCCCCGGGGGGGTGGGGAGGGGAGGCCGGGCAGGGGGGATTTGATTGCCCCGGGGGGGGAGAAGGGGAGAGGAACCAGGAAACCAGCTTTAAATACCCGTTTTCTAATTAGCAGGACAGGTAACAGAAATCAGGCAGTAGACAAACTCTGGTCTGGATCCCTCATCCCTCAGTTCCAGCACCTGCTACACTGTGGGATGGAGGACATCCATTCTGTGGCTGCACTTTCCAGCCAAAACAGGGTAGAAGCTGTCCAGTATCCTGGGAGTTATATTTATCGAATTTATTACCATTCCTTGGTTTCTGTCACAACACACACATACATACACACACACACACACACACATATATACACATACATACACACACACACACACGGTTCAACAAATCCACTCACACGGGGAGAGTGGATTATGGGAGCTGGCGAGGTTGCCTCCTCTACCCTCAGTGTCTGTGTATTTACTAAGTATGTTTGGCCGGAATCTCGGCCCAATTACAGCACCCTTTCTCCAACAGTCCCCGCCCCCAGTAGTGATGTCTCGCCCAATCACTGAGCGAAAGGAGGCGTTGATTTATGCGGCTGTTGGCAGGAAGTGGGGGCAGCGTTCGTGGCAGTCAGGCAAATGGGATTGGATCTGTACCCAGTCTGAGCTGAACTAACAAAATAATTTGTCCCCGGTACAAGCTCCCAGCTGGCTCCTGTCACTGCTGACTCACAGGGTGTCTGTCTGCCATGTCCCCATGTGCTTTGAATGTTATATAGTGACCGGTTCTTTACAAATAAAGTAAGAGTTATTAGTAAAGACGAGCAGTTATTGCTTGTACTCAAAGTGCACCAAAGGTGGTTAAATATTAAATATTGGTGGTTGATGTTTTTTGAATAATCACACACATGTTCATGGTTTATGGCTGATTGGGCCATCTGTTGAGGAAACATAAGAAAAGCAGATGCAGGCGTTATTAAGACGCCCCAGTGAAAATATTCACAAAAAGACAAAGATTAAAAAGGACTTAAAGACTTTCACTTAAAGATTGACTTGGTAAAGGGGAATAATGTCAATATAGAATAATCAAAGGGCAGTATTGCTACTCACACATCCATGTGAAAGCAGGATACCCTGAATGGTATCTTTAGGGATGTCCCTCAAACCCATCTCTCTTTCCTGGATCATGGACCTGAGCCATCAAGAGGGAGGCTAGAAAGTGTTCTCCCCATGATGGTACCAGATGGAGTCTCACAGTGTGGGATGATACACACAGAGAAAGTATGTTGTTAAAAAAAAAGAAGGTATTTGATCATATAAAATAGAAAGCAACAATGCACTCACATGTAGTGCTATGCTCCGACAGTGAACCATGTTTTCTATGATAGCTGCGGAGCAGAGGAATCCCCGCTTCCACGTCCGGCTACAGGGCTGCTGCATAGCTGATTGCAAGAGTAATGGTGGCTGTATGGAGCCAAAAGTAACCACATCAACGATAGAGCAATGTACAAGGGGTACAGGGTGGGTGGATAGTAGTTATTTTGCACATTACTGTACTGTATGTGTTTGGTGGGGGGGAAAGGGTGTATTTAGTGAAATATTGGCCATCTTTTTGTTTTATTTAAATACAGGAATGGTTCCGCAGGTCAACGGGGACCCACGTGGACAACCTGAGGACCCCATAACACCTGCAGGGACCACCCGGAGACCCCTGTGGGGCCCCAGGACACATGCAGTGACAACCTGAGGGCCCCCAGACACCCATGGGAAACAACCGAGGGCCCCCAGACACCTGTGGGAACCACCTGAGGGCCCCCAGACACCAGTGGGGAAGACCTGTGGACACTGTTGGGGCCCATGGACATCCACAGGGACCAGGTGGAGGCCCATGGAGCCTAGTGGGGACCACTCGAGGACCCCCAGACACCCAAGGGAACCCTCCTGGTGTTCCCTGTGGGGCCTGCATACACCCGTGGGACCCCCGCCGGCCTGTGGTATTAATCCTGTGTCTAAAAAAAGAAATAATGGTTTATATGGGGGCACAGGGGGTGGGTGGGTTATGTATTGTTGTTAAATATTGTGATGATTTTTGGTGGCCTAGGAAGTGGCTAGTAGGGCTGTTGTGTGTATTTTTTTGTATTGTGGGTAGCGGTGGTGGGTGAAGGGGCTATTAGCCCCAAGGATGGGTGTTTAGCCCTACTGGGTGGCTAGCGGGAGGGCGTAACCCCTTCATTACCTTAGCTGTATTAACTGCTAAGGTAATGAAGAGGTTAAGTCCACCCACAAGACCCTGCAAGGCCTAAACACCCACCAAGGGCCAAATACTACCTTCACCCACCACAGCTATTCAAATAAGCATGGCACTTGTGGTTAACCCCTTCATTGCCTTAGCGGTTAGCCTGTAAATGCATTTTTAATGCTTCTGATTCGTGCCGGGAGTCTCTGGTGATGATATTAATGGGTATGAGCTCCCGTGTCTCCCGGCATCAATCCGATGCAGGAAAAATGCATTTTTTTTTCTCAGTGCCGTCTTGCCGCTTCTCGGCAGCTTCTCCCCCCTTCTTGCCAACTTTTTCTGTGAGGCAATTCGGAGAAGAAATCTCCGTTCTAGAGCGGAGATCAGACTCGATAAGCTGATCGGGGCTACTAGAATTGAGCGAGTTTGAGAAACTGCCGATAAGTACCTTATTTTTTTACCGAAATTGTCTAGTATCGCCAAAATATCGGAGCTTACAGTATAGCAGAAGGCTTTTTTGACGAAAATCTGCCAATAACTGACTTATCGGACCTTTCTGCATAGGTCCCATAGTGTGTTACCAAGTACAATAAGTCTTGTAGATCCTTCAAAAATGCACTAATAGCTTGGTGTACTTCTTAAGCTTGATGTAAAATACCTCATCTCCCAATTGTCTTAGAGCTTCTTCTCTGTATTTAGAGGTGGACTGAATGACTATTGTTCCCCCTTTATCAGCATTTTTGATCTCTATAGTAGAGTCATTATCTTTAAAAATCTTCAAATCTGATCTCTCCACAGGAGTACAATTATCAAAAGTTGGTGTTGAAAACGAAAATCAACCTGCTTAGATCCTAAGGTCCCGCTCAACAACCTTCTCAAAAGCAGAGCTATACAGTATGGACCCCTGGGAGAGCTAGGTGTAAACAGAGATATTTCTTAAGACCCGAGTCTATGTGACCAAAAAAAAGGGGGGGGTGTCAATGTTGGTTATCTCAGTGCAATTTTCATGATATAAGATTTCCATATCTAACAAAATGTAGACTTGTTTAAAGTACTGGTGTGTGTATCCAGACCTATAACATTTAAATCAGTCTCATCTAATACCGCCTGATCAGTAATTTTGTTAGAAAAAAGCTTCTTAAGGGCTAGCTTACGAGTGTAATTCTGAAAATCAATAATGGTGTTAAACAAATGACATTTCTTATGAGAGCAAAATTAAGACACTTATTGAGCAAAAAAATCTGTTGAGAGGTTAAGATAGTGTTTGAGATATTAATCACATTGTTTTTAGAGGGATTTAGGGGTATTTATTTCTCTTGTTGGACCCGTTTTGACAACCTGTTCTTTTTTCCCCGTCTTGGCCTCTTCTGTTTTTTGCCTGTGAACTTGAATGCATCATAAAGGCAGATCTGGCCTTATCTTCGCGGGATGTGGTAGTATGTCGTCTGTCAGAATGTCCATACACAGGATCTTTATTTTTATGATGGTCAAATCTAAAGAAAGATACTGATGATCTGTCTGTCGTGTCAGATTAATCTGTCTTGAAACTGGACGTGTCTGTATGACGAGTTTTGAGAATCGATTTCTTTGGATTCTTCTGGTTTTGTTATTCATTACCTTTGTCCCACTTTTGTGGTGCTGAATGAAAAGGCACCGGCATCTATTAGAATCCCTGGCTGGAGTAACCTTATGCCAGAAAGGCAATCTTTTGCTTACAAAAGGAAAGGCCTGTTTTATTTATTTATTTTATGCCTTAAAGCAGCATTGTTTGAAGCCGAATAAAAGCCAAGGTTTATTTTCCCCAATACAATATATCTCTCCATTGTTATACCTCTGCACTTGTCTCCTACAGGGCACCTCTATTTTTTAACCAGTTTTATCTACACTGTATCTCATATAAAGCACATATAGTGAATCTTAAATGTAACCCTTTAACCCTTTTAGCATTGCATATATGTCACATACCCCATGCTTTTGGCCTCAGTGATCTGTTTTCTCCTCTCTCTGAACAATTATTATACAGAGTATACTAGATGATAAACCCAAAGTGGCTTTCAAGAAGGCCACCAACTTAAAGAATGTGTTGGCCCCTAGTGCACTGAAAAAACGTACACCTAAACCTCCTCTGAATAACTTTTAACTCAAACCCCAGGGGAATTACCCATGTGGTAAATGTGTAATGTGCCCATTCCTATCACGGGATAAGAATATATGGGACAAACATCAAATTGAACACCCTATCACGCAGTTCATAAGCTGTCTAACATCCTTTGTGGGGAAGACCATCAGGCCCCTTAAAACAAGGATCGGTGAACATGTTAATGGGATAAAAAATGCTGAATCCAACCTAACTAAAGGGAGGAAAATCCATAACGTATCCCAGCACTTCTTAACCCGCCATCAAGGTCAAACTAATGGTTTCAAATTTAAAGGTATAGAAGTGGTTCCAAGAGATCCAAGGAGGGGGTTCGAGATACCAAATTATTACAGAGGGAACAATATTAGATACATACATTGGGGACCAAATCACCAGGCGGACTCAATGAATTAATAGAGTTGGCCCCATTTCTAAAGTAATACCTTTAAAGTAATACTTTTGATGTAAATAAACATCTCTTAAATAGTACTCTGAATCTGCTTGATATACCAATATCTATAGAGTCATACAAGGTTGGGTCTTATCTCATCCATTTATTGGATTTATTACACATATGTGTGGGTGTTTTTGTTATTTAGCTCTATCTTTATACTTCTCATTATACTTTTCATTGTATTAATATCCTATTTGAGTTTTGCTTTATTCATGTATTGTTATGGTTTAGATTATGTCTACTTACTTATACATTAGGTGCTGTTGTTATTTAGCCTTATCCTCTTACTTTTCAGTGTATTAATGTTTTATTCGAACCCTGTTTTTTTTTTATATATATATATTAGATTGTGTATAGTATTGTTATATTTCCTTATTTGTGAGTGTTGTTGTTGTTGTTAAGTCTATACTTTTCCTTGTTTAATGTCTCATTTTTTCCTTCCCTATGTACTCTGTAATTTTGCAATGTTTTAGATTGTATTTAGTCAAGTTATTTGTTATGTCATGTTATATCACTGTCTTTTAGGTGTTTTATGTATGTTAGCCTATTAGAGTAGTCTTTGGTATCTGCGGGTTGTTTTAACACTGATTGAATTGGCTTGGTAGCCTTTAATGTTATTAGGAGAACGAACGAACCCTATTGGTGCATTAGTTCCAACCTCCTATATTTTAACTGGACGTCTAAACTGTCAACCCTCCTCCTGACGAAGCGTCGTATGACGCGAACCGCATAGAGGTGACGTAACACGCATTAAGAGTAAGCGTTACTGCGTTCCTCCGGGCAGCTGTGGTTATACCTCCTTGTGGGTTGATTAAGCGCGAGGTGAAAGGGTTCTCTTCTGAGTCAGAAGAACTGTTTAACCGGACGATTAGGCATTTTGGGATATTGCCATTGTTTTGGTTTACATGCTCGATTACACCCCTCCTTCTAAGCTTCCCCAGAGATGTTTGGATTTATTGTGATCCTGTTTCTTATGTAAGTGTTATTTTATCTCATGCATACTATAAATATTAATTACTTTTAATCTTATACTAATAATGTGTTTTTTTCTTTTTTTGTGCCCTGCTATATGTGTCTATTCCTTCGGTTGTGTGCCCCGCTGATCACGGGAGAGTGAGGAGCTAAAGAAAGAATTTTATTCACACTTTTGGGACATTGCAAGATTTTTGGGACCGCGCGCACTAATTTTATTTTATAATGTACAGTACTTCTGAAAAAAATAATGATTTTGGACATAAAGTATCAAATGCAATTACTTGCACCCTCTTACATATAATGACTTACATTACAAGTTTTTATTAGAAGGTATCAATTCTGTCAACAAGTCAGCCTTCAAAATAGAGCGGGTTGGTAAAAGGCCTATAAAATTGGACAGGGGTAGCACAGAGAACTGGTCCAGATTGCGTAGTGAAGGAGAACAAAAGGAGAAGCGGAAAAGACTGAGGCCGAGTGTACAAAATGTACAAATAATCTTTTGATTTTAGGCATAATTTAAAGATCTGTTTTTTTGACAATAACATAATGATGACGATGATGATGGATCATATCATGGTGGTGGTTGAAGTTGCAGTAGCAGGAGATGAACAAATCAAATGTGAACCAGCCAGATGCTGTGCCAATGTCAACCTGCCAATGCCATACCCTGGTCTTTGCCACCTCTATTGGTAGTACTGTAATTGTGCTAATTGACAACATCTCAGCCCAGAGCACTGATAATGGCAAGTGACACTCACACCACCAGGCAGACAGCTATTGTCTCATGGTATTTTTATGGTGCAGCTACTGTATAGTGTTGTGTGGCAGGATAGCCTCGTGATACGATCAGTAAAAGTCCACCCAGTGTGTTTTAGGATTTAAGAAACCCTCCAGTGGTTTATTTCCCCATATCCAAAACAAAGTATTGGACACTGTCACTTTAAGGCAAAACAACATTATAAAAATATCTTCTGCACATAACGCTGCTTTCCATAACACCTACTGTATACTGTAACAAATCGTATCCCAAACAGAATCTTGAAATCATGCTAAGAATGTACTGTATCTACTTTTAACATAACTGATTTCATTACAAAGCCCAAGAGATGCATGGTTTTATTTCTGAGACACAAAATGTTTAATGCATTTGATGTCCGCAAATCCAATTCATAATCCACCCCCTATTTTTTATGCGTGTGTACAGTACTGTAGCTCAGAATATTGCATTCAGTGCAAGTACCACAAATTGATTCAGATAACATATGAACTTTTTTTGATGTATCTTCTCTTATTTGGTTGTACATATTTTGTCATAAAATAAATTTAATTTTGAGGTACATGAAAAATATTTAACATGTTATGGTTTGGGATAACATAAGTTGTTTTTCCATATTTTAGGCAGATTTAACATTTTACTCAAGTTTTACATTTAAATTAATAACCAGAAAGATACAGATTGTGACCAATATAAATCTTTGAAATTAGGAAAATCAAAATACTGACTCAATTAATTCAAAAGCCTGAGTAATTTATTGCCAACTGAAATTGGCTGATTAAAATTTTCTCATAGACTTATCACTAGGTGATCACAATGTTCTTTTCTGTAAAAAGAAATTATGATGTCCTGAGATTTAATGAAACATAAGTTAAATGTATTTGAGTTGCCACATGACATTACTAGTAAATCACAATAACTTAAGGGAAAAAATGTACATAGTCTTTTATAGCTTAATGCAAATTAAAAATCAGTTACTTCATGGCACAATGTACAGTACTTCTGAAAAAAAGAATGATTTTGGACATAAAGTATACAAATGCCATAAATTATTTCTGGCACAGGTGAAAGAAATAAAACTTGCTGTAACAAGAAGGAGCATACTATATAAATTATTAATGTTTGAGTCCAAGTTACTCCCAATGCCTCCAAATTTACCATATAACTCTTTCCAAAATTAAAGATACGGTAGCAGACAAAACATATGGAAAACACCTTGACTATGAAAAGTTCAAATTAATAAAAGGCTTTTTACCAAAATGGTAAACTGTGTATTGGCAGGCAATGTTAAATATTTAAATACAGTAAATTATGCAGAATATAAAAACCAATGAAGATGAAATAGGTAACTATAGGGTTAAAAGATGAAATCACTAGCAAGATTGAACCTGAACCAGTCTTCTGGATATGGTGAATTAAAACAGACACCACCAAACCCACAATATATGGCCAGAAACAAACAAACAATGAAAGAGATAAACAAACAAAAAACAGAGATACAAAAGGAAGGTAGGAAGGGAGGGGGAAAGGTAGGGGGGGAACAAAAAGCAAAAAACGGACCAAAATGGGGCCAAAAAGTAAAAATAAATTACTGGAATCAAAGTAAAAAATAAAAAGCTATGAACTCTAAGCTGCTCTCCACATGATCAAACCAAATCCAACACACAATCTATAAAACAAAGAAGGAGAGCGCGGGCTCCATAGCGTGATTCCGTAAGGTAAAAACTATTTATTGGCACCAAAGTAATCCAACTACTCACAAGTGTAGCTGGTACATAAGCATTAAACAACAAAAAAAGGCAGCGCTAATAAAATAACCTGGTAGTGGCCAGCAGCCTGGGATATAACTCTGACACCAAAGGTCAGATAGGGAAGAGAAAGAATATGTTATATCTATGGTGCTTGGCCCCAAGTCACACTGAATAAAAGGATATAAGCAGCCAGATGGAAGTAGATGTCCACTAGGGCTCTCCTCGTGTAGGCGGTCAAATCATGAAAAAAATTAAAAACAAACATAGTGTAATACAGTAAATAACATTAAACAAGGAAACATATGACACCACTGACAAACACTTAAAACTGACAAATGCTGAGACAAACAGATGACTGAAATGTAAAAAAAGGCATTTAATACAACAACTGATAGTTCAGTGCAACTAAAAACACACAACGAAAAAAGTCCCTATGGTATCCTGTAGCTAGCTGAAATGCCCGCTTACCGGAGCCTAGTTGGTAACAGGCAGTGGATAATCGGAGAGTATCCCCTCTCATATGACACTGGTGCAGCTCCTGTCCATCCCTTAGGCGTCTGCCACGTGTAATCATCTGGAATCCAGAGAATCAGTGGATGTAACAGCTGTCCAGGCTTCACAGGGGCAGAGCAAGCGGTTAAGGCGCCTTCTCTCCGTTCTCCATGTTGTGGGCATGCGCAGAAGCGCCCGGCGCCAGGAGAAGTATAGCCGCAATGACACCGGCTCCTCGCGGTGAAGTGGGGAGCTAATGGCGGTAAATTCAAAAGTGCTCCAGTGAAGGAGCTGCACAGCACGGCTTGCGGGGAACAGATTCGCTGTTGGAACACACAGTGATACCAGGGACCACCCTACGCGTTTCGGAAGACTGCGCTTCCTTCCTCAGGGGTAAAAAAGTAGTGCCTCAGTCTCTGAATGTCCACATATAAATAGTCCCGATTTAAAGGTACAGTGACATAATAGCAGAATAGACATGTACAATAGCATCAATGTAAATGGTGTCTCAGCATACAAACATAAAAACAAAAAACACAGAACATATATATACAAAAAATACAAAGAATACACAATCCATAAATCTAATAATAAATTAATAATAAATAAAATGTCAAAATTCCACGATGACCACCAACTGATGAGTGGAGGTGAACTAAGTAGGATAGATACATAATATATGCTAATGCATTTAGTTATTCTATATTGTCAGATAATAATTATTACCCCTTAAATAGAAATCCATTAGGGGATATACAAAATATACATATGATGATATGCATCAAGAGAACAATATATAACCAATGAAAGAACATAATATTGGACCACAAAGCATCAACAGATGTAAGATGGACAGTATGCAAATGGAATAAAAACCCAAAATCCCAGAGAAATAAACTGCTGTCCATTCTATCATGAACAACAGACAGGGCACATTGTGTGACCAAATGTACAGTGTCCAGTGCAGAGCCATCCCCAACTAATAATATTACAAAAAGTGAAGGAACTGTGATAGACTATGTCTACTACCTAATAATAGTTTGGTTTTATATAGTGAAAATATGTCCTAAAACTAATAACTAATATAAATATGTGTAATGTAATATGAACCCAATATAATAAATTATAATATAAAGCTACTACATATGTAGTACCTTATATAGAGAAGTGCTTCTAATAACACTGCGTGAACCCTTATAATATAATCTAAACCAATTGTGATATACTAATATTAGATAAAGTAAACCCACATGGTGGTGACTCAAGGATGGTCATAGCATAAACTGATCACCCGAGAGTCAACTTAAACATGACCAAAGGTGACCAAATGAGAGTGACAGTAGTTGGTAGGCCAGAGTATTATGTTATTTACTAATAAGAAAAGCTTTGAGGTCGAACTCAATATTAAGACCAAGTGGCATAAGCGTTTGGAGCTCATATATCCAGAAGGACTCCTTTTTGCCCAGGAGGCTATTGATGTTGCCTCCCCGCCAATTGGGTGTAAGTGCCTCTATGGCCATACATTTTAGTCCTGTAGGGTCTTTATCATGTACCTGGAGAAAGTGATTTGACACACTGTCTGTGATCAAGCCCTTTGTGATATTGTTGATATGCTCGTATAAACGTCGTTTAATGGACCTTGTAGTCATTCCCACATACTGCAGACCGCAGGGACATTCCAAAAGATAAATAACGTTTGTGCTGTGGCAGGTAATATGTTGTTTGATATTGTATGTCTTTGAAGTAACTGATGAAGAGAATGATGTTTTTTTATGCTGTATTTGCAGGCTGTACATGTATTGCAAATAAAATAGCCTTTAAGGCCAAAACTGAGCCAATTTCTGTCCAATATTTGGTGCTTTTGTGAATATTACATTTGGTCTATCAGGTAATATGCTGGCTAGATCTTTGTCTTTTTTGAGAATAGGCCAGTGCTAATACAGAATCTTCTTTAGGCCATTGAATTATACTGTGTGATAAATGGTATATTAATTGTTGTCTTTGTTTTCTTTTTATATTGAAGAAGAGTGCTTCTATCTAACGATTCAATTGTTTGTCATTTGATATATATTTGTTGGGAGAGGAGCTATCAATTATTTTTAAAAGTGCTGCTGGTTTAATTTGATTATGTGATGATTGAGATTCAGATTTCATGTTTTTATTTATACATGTTTATGTAATCCTTAACCATTTATTTGTATATTGGTGTTATATATCTGTATATATATATTCCACTGTACAAATGAATGGGGGCAGGGTGGGTTAACCCCTTAATTACTGTCGCGGTTATAATCCGCTAAGGTGATTAAGGGGTTAACTGGCATTTGAAAATATTTACAATGTTTTTTTTTGCCAACGGATGCCGGTCCCAGATGCCCATCATTGCCAGGGGGTAAGTAGAACTCAATTTATTTATGCTTATTTATGTGTTTAATAATGGGCTAATAATCTATTATCCATATCTGGATAATAGTTATTTTGCACATTACTGTACTGTATGTGTTTGGGGGGGGTGGTATTTATGTATTTAAATGTATAGGACAGGTTTATTTTTTTTACATACAGGGTTGTTTCTTAGGTCTACGGGGACCTCTTAGGACGCGGAGACCACCTCGTGGACCACGGCGCCTGGCGGGGACCACCCGTAGGCCTCCAGACCATGTTTGAAACCTTTTGCTGGGCCACTGTGAGGTCTACGGACACCCGTCAGGCCCACCGGGGACTCCCGTGGGCCTGGGGTATTAACCCTGTATGTAAAAGAATAAATCAGGTATCTATGGGGGGGGCACAGGGGTTGGGTTATGTAGTGTTTATTTAATATAGTGATGTTTATTGTGGTTAACAGGGGTGGGTGAAGTGGGTTTTTTCCACAAGCCAGGCTGGGTAGGCCTCCTTGAGGGTAGTGGGTGGTTAGGCCTCACGGGGTGGGTAGTGGGGGAGGGTGTATAGGCCTCCCGAGTGGTGGGTGAGGGTGGGTTAACCCCTTAATGACTATAGTGGTTAATGACCGCTAAGGTGATTAAGGGGTTAGGGGACATTACATTGGCTGTTTTTATTCTTTTGTATGTTTTGCTGCATCGGAGGGGACATGGGCAGGATGAAGATGAGGATGAAGACAGCCTTCATTGTGGGTGACTGGAAAAGGTAAGTGTAATATGTATTTACTGTATTTATTGTGATTAATGTATTTAAAATGGGCAAATGCATTATTATCCATATGTGGATAATAGTAATTTTGCCCATTACTGTATTGTTTGTGTTAGGGGGGGGGGGAGGGATGTGTGTTGTATATTGCAATGTTTATTGGGGGCAATTGTCCCCAATAACCATGCTATTGTGCCTTAACCTCTTCATTGCCTTAGCAGATAGCCGCTAAGGTAATGAAGCTGTTTTAATCTATTTTTTTTATTAGTGTGCGTGAGCAGGGAGTCCCCTGACCTGAACCGCATTGATTTCTAGCTCAGAGATCCCCTGCTTCCCGAGTTACAGGCCCCGGTTTGGGACATCGGTGCCATTGTCACCGCCATCTTTATAGCGTCCACGTCGCGTCCTTGGACGCTATAAAGATGGCGGCGACACTGGCCTCCGATGCCCCATACCAGGGCCTGTAACTCGGGAAGCAGGGGGTCTCTGAGGCAGAAATCAATGCGGTTCCGCTCAGGAGACCCCCTGCTCCCGCACACTATTATTAAAATGTACATTAATGAAGCTTCATTACCATAGCGGATAGCCGCTACGGTAAGGAATTATTGTTTATTGATATGTGTGTTTTGACAGTAGTGTATGTGTGCAGGGGGTCTCCAGAGCTGAACCGCATTGGTTTCAGTCTCGGGGACCCCCTATGCTTCGGAAGATACAGGCCCGTTATGGGGTGCACACGGTATCCCTGCAAATGTAACATGTCCCGATCGTGTAGTTGGAAGCTTTAAAGGGATACCGGCACCCCATAACAGGGCCTGTATCTTCTGAAGTAGGGGTCCCCAGACCTGAAACCAATGCAGTTCAGCTCCGGAGACCCCCTGCTCATGTACACTATTATTAAAATGTATTTATTTTGTGTACGATCGCCTGTAGCAGCCTTGCATGGAGATGCAGAATCTCCATGCAAATGTTAAAGGCGGCTTATTTTTCTATCAGCTATCGTACCTGAAGTTTCAGTGCGCTAGCAGAGAGAAAAAACATTGCACGCATGATAAGCCAGATTTTGGCACGTCCGATAGAAAATGGGCTCAGGGCCTTAGTGAATCGCGCCGCCGGCTTCATTTTTAGCGGACGTGCAATTTTTTTTCAGGCCAGCGCGAAAGCTTGGAGTTTAGTGCATAGCCCCCTCAGTGTGTAAAGGCACTGAAAACAATGACACTGCCTTTGAAGCAGAGGAACCTGGTTTGAATCCCAGTGTCCGCTTCTTATGACCTTGGGCAACTCACTTTATCTTTCTATGCCACAGGCACCAAAAGTAGGTTGTAAGATCTATGAGGCAGGAACTCATTGTGCTGGCAAAAATTCTATGTCGGCACTATTTATGAAAAAAAAATGTATTATATTGTACGAGACGTACAGAGGTATGAACAAGGAGACCTATTTGTGAAAAATAAACAACGGCTTTTAGTCAGGCCGTAACTTTAGGCAACAGATTTTAAGGAAACACATAAATAAAAAAACATCCTATCACTTTGTAAGGACTAACTCACTTTCCCAGTCCCTATCTGCAGGGCTTGGAAGATTAGCCTCTTTCCAACATATGATCCCAAAGTCCAAAGAGGCACATGTAACCAGAGGGCCCTTTATGTCGGTCTCTGGGTCTAGGTTGGTGTCCATTTGAGGGCCACCCTCTGGCGGGTTCCAAGGTATGCTGTGTCCTGGACTAGAGGTCTGGTTCATGGTGTCTTGCGGGCAGCATACAGTATTCCTTCTGTGCTCAAGAAAATGTTTCTGTGAGTCTTTATCTGGCAACACAGTCCGTCTGTGCTCAAGAGATCTCCTGCAGTTAAAGCAGGATGCTTTTCTTTTTTTTTAACTTGTCGTTTTTATTGTTTTCTTATTTGTATAACACACAGCTGTAGTACATTTCAGAACCAATACTGCGTCATGTGTTATCATTATCTCAAATGCATCTCAACTGTATAACATCCATAGTCAATATTTACAAGGTGTAATAAAAATAATAAGGAACAGAAAACAGGGGGAGGGAGGGGAGGAAAGGGGGGGGGGGGGTGGTTGGGAGGCCACAACACCGCTCCACACGTTCGGAACCACATTATTTTCCTCAGACTCTTGGGGTGTGAACTGTGTACGGCTACCAATGTGTTTACCGATTTCATTTAGTATCACCTAGGGCCCATATTTACTACTGCATCACAGGAGAACGCATCTTCAATTATCAAAGCAATATTGAGGTTTTCTCTACCCCTGAGATGTCTGTCTGGGCCAGCCAAGGCGTCCAGACTTTTACGAAATTTTTGCCAGTGTCATTAACTAAACTCGTTAATTTTTCCATCTGGCATACGTACCAAATTCTGTTCCGAATTTTGGGGATTGATGGAATTTCACTTTGTTTCCATAATGCTGCGATCTCGCACCTCACAGCTGTTGCAAAATGAGCAATTAGCTTGAGATCAATTTTTGCTATACCCTGGTGAGCTCTACCCAATAAGAAGAGCCCATGGTCAAATCGAATTTTGAGGTCCAAGATCCTCTCTAGCCAATCTTTGATTGTACGCCATAGCGGAGCTAGCCGAGGACAAGACCACAGCATATGTAACAAATCAGCGGTGTCTCCAGATTGTCAATGTAATTAAACACATGGAAATAGGGAGTCTGTAACAGGGACTTAACCCTGTCTAAAGGAGGCTTCAATAGAAAGCCTGTAGTGGTCTGAGGAATCCAGCAGGGATCTGGTTAATTGCAGCCAAATTCAATTAGCCAGTCTCCACCTGGCTAATCAAACATGTTGAAAAGCCTCCTGTTGGAACTGCAGGAGACTCGAGTACAGATACAACTGTATAGCCAAAGGAGAAGTTGTCTTGAGCACAGGGCTGTGCTGACATCAAGACTCCAGGAACCAGACCTCTATTCTAGGGCACAGCGGGTCCTGGAACCGGCCAGAGGCTGGCCCCTCAACAGACACCAACCTGTACTCAGGTACCTCTTTTAGACTTTTGGCATTATAGGTTAGAAAGAGACTTATCCTCCCAGTCTTGCAGATAGGGACTGGGGAAGTGAGCTAGCCCTTACAAAGCGATAGGCTGTTTAATTTATTTTATGGTTTCATCATTTTTTAAAGTGATGGGCTGAAAAAAAGCTATGGTTTAATTTCCCCCAAATCTGTCTCCTGGTTGTACCTCTGCACATGACTCTTACA
Source organism: Ascaphus truei (assembly GCA_036426205.1). Lineage (NCBI taxonomy): Eukaryota > Metazoa > Chordata > Amphibia > Anura > Ascaphidae > Ascaphus > Ascaphus truei. The sequence goes on from WSYH01014035.1 coordinate 15,773, forward strand.
GAGTACTTACCCACAGGGGTGCCAACAGGGGGGGAAAGAAGTCACTGGTGTACCGGGCCCCGTGAGTCAGGGGGGCCTGGCCGCCCAGCCCCCTGCAAGGCCATGCCCATCTAAAAAAAAAAAATGCAATCTAAAAAAAAACAAATCCCTGTGCGCAGTGCTGACAAATCCGGCTTTCCAGTCGCCCCTGGCAACCAGATTGTACCCACTGATGATCCCTACAATTCCCCTGCCGGAACCCCCCCCCCAACCTGATTCGGAACCCCCCCGCCCCTCCAACCTGATTGGCTGGCGCTTTGCCAGGATTTTTTTTTTTGGGCTCGCAGCCAGGCTCTGAGTTGTGAAGCCGCCATTTCTTCTATCCAGCACAGAGCAGGTAAGCAATGTCACATGTCCTCCCATGCCTCTCCTCTGGTCCCCCCCC
>WSYH01014036.1:0-16195 GCA_036426205.1 Ascaphus truei
TGGTACAGATTAATATATTATCACTCAATGTGCCTCCCCCCAAAAATAAAAAAACACATCCAAAGAATAAACCTGTAAAAAGAGACATTTACAAACATTGAATATCTTACTTACCATTAGAAGCGGTGGCCCTCCGACTCCCGGGGTAACAGGAAGCTCACGATCCTTGAAGGCCTCCAACAGCATCCGATGCCATCCGCCATCAGGATCCGGCTCAGGTACCCCAATCTTCTTTTTTCTTTCTTTTCTCACCGTCTTCTATCTTCATCTGTAACCATTTCTTGTTGTTCTTTATCTTCTTTCTTCATCTGTCAATCCATAAAACCCCATGTTAAATCCCAGCCGATGCTGTCTCGTCGGCTTCTTGGGCTCAAATGAGGCGTCACGGCCTTAAATATGGCTTGTGACGTCACGTTTACCCTCACACACTGATTGGCTGAAATACCTTGTGACACAGCGGCCATCTTGGATTTACCGACGTCATGTTAAAGGTAAATGAAGCACAGCCATTCTGATTGGCTGGCATCATTCCCTTTAAGTGACGTCACGGCAAAAAAAAAATTCATTCTGCACATGGTTTTAACAGCCAATCAGGTGGCTGTTAACCATTGTGAGGGTAAATGTGACGTCACAAGCCAGATTTAAAGGCCGTGACGCCTCATTTGAGCCAAAACCGACGGACAGCATCGGCTGGGATTTACATGGGGTTTTTATGGATTGCAGACTGAAGAAAGAAGATTAAGAACAACAACAAATGGCAAGATGAAATACAGTCAAGACGGTGAGTAAGAAAGAAAAAAGAAGATTGCGGTAACTAGCAGGATCTTCACTGACGATGCATCGGATTACTGTTGGAAGCCTTTCAAGTACGTGAGCTTCGTGTATCCCGCGGAGTCGAGGTCCACGCTCTATGGTAAGTAAGATATTCAATGTTTGTAATGCTTTTTACAGGTTATCTTTGGATGGTTTTTTTATTTTTGGGGGTGAGGCACATGAGTGATATATATCTTAATCGTACACTTTAGGGTACAGATTAATACATTATTATGCCAATATTTGGGGGCTTTCAGCTTGTTTGCATTATTGATGGGGTATTGTTTGTTTTGGTAATGTAAAAAAGTTTGCGATTGGTGTTCGCTGTACTAATGTTATATTATGTTAGCTCAATGTGTTTTAGGATCTTCAGAGATAATTTTAATGTATTTATTTGTCTTTTAATGGTTCATTAATTAATGTGGATAATTCATTGTTTACATGGTTAGTCAGATAGGAAACACGTGGCGCTTCCTTACGTTCTTAATAGTATAGGTGGTGTGCTTACCATGTGGCACATACATATGAGTTAAGACCACGCGTCTTTTAGCAGATGCTTGAGCCAGCATGGAATTACTCCTGTTCTTCATCCCCAGGAAGGGTTATACGGAACCCTATAAAGATACATGAATACAACAAGCAATATGGGAAGCGTGGGATTGATGAAAACATTATATAGGAATATAAAAACAATGAAAGTTACTGGTGGTTAATAATGTTTGCTGGGATTGTTATTAAATCAACTACACTAAGGGCCATGTGCAAGCGGACACTGGTAATATGGTCTTACAGTATCATTCCCACACTTCCAACAACAGTTATTGATGTGTTTCAGAATGGTTTTGTGAAAATGAAATATAAAATATACTAAATTAGACTGACTGTGCTCCGAGTGGCTGTGAGTCCCCTTGCAGGAAATTAGTAATTGGGGTTAACTTACAACCCCTTCTTTTTTTTTCTCGCACTTCCCCCTCAGTGTAACTCTGTCTTTATTTGCAACCAGCATGATGGGTTCTGAACCCGGTCGTTGGGCATCAATGGTGGACTCTCCCCAGTGCGTGTATTAGAGGGGGGGGTGGTAGTTTGGAGAAATGAGTGCACTTGTCTGTTGTGGTGTTAACAGCACATTTTATTAGTTTATAAAGCAATATTAATAAACATGGGCTCACATACATACATTAAGGTTGGACCCCCTGCCTCCTCGTGCAGTCCAGGTAGTTTACGCAGAGTCCGTTTTGTTGCAGATCACTGCTCCGTGATGCAGGGAAAAAAAACCTTTATGTTAACCTTGTTGGTTCCATCCTTGTCTGCTAATTGCTGCTTGATTTGATCCTGCTTACGGTTTTTGGGACCCTTGTGGTCCAAATGTCAAGCGCTGGAACTAGACAGCTCTAGCCGATCAAGTCAGCATGCATTGCAGACATAATGAAAGTTTTTTTTTCCTCCTCTCTTGCATCACGGACGCTGATCTGGCTAAAAACGTGCCTGCTATCACGTGGTTATCCTGACTGCACTTAGGAGGCGCGGGGTGTGGGTGTTTCCAATCCTTTAGGTAATGTGGGAGCCCTGGTTTATTAATTTCTTTTTAAACAATAAATGTTTTTTAAACCCCACTGAACAATCGTGCCTCACTTTCCTCCAATCTTACCCCCCCCCCCCTAATACACCACTGGGGAGATTCCCCACTGATGGCCCAAGACCGTGGTTAGGACCATCTGTGTTCAAAGAACAGAAGATTCTACACTGGGGGGATGGATGCTTGGATGGGTGACTTAACCCCAATTTACCAATTTCCTGCAAGGACTTCAACACTCGGTCCGTGTCGTGAGTACAGATATATTTCATATTTTATTTATTTCAAAACCCTTCTGTAACGCGCTCGTGTCACCTGTTGTTTGGAGTCCGGAATGCTTAAAGGAGCCAGATTCCGTGTCCCGCTTGCACATGTCCGTGTGTCGGTATGTAATAAACCCCCCCAGCAACTTAATTGTAACCACAGTATTTCATTGTTTTTTTTCTTATATGTTTTTCCTATATCCACGCTCCCCTATTGCTTGGTATGTTATGGGTTAGTGTGACTATCATGATGAGTTGCTTTCCTAATTACTTGTGTTTGATTGGATATGGGTTTAACTCAAATTAAATGTTGATATTAGTGCTATTAGATTATATTTGATTGGATTAGCTGGCTCTGTTTGTATTTCTTGAGTGTACTTTGTGGTAGTTTAGTTGGTCTTTTCTTTTGTGTTCTTGTGTATTACTGTTTTTTTATTAGGTGCCCATTGAGTGTCTAAGAGGTTTATCATGCCCATATAAATTTTATATGGGTATGATGACCACTATACTACCCAGGAACTAAGTTTGGGTTCTCCTTCAGGTGGGTGCTTAGCCTGACGGTACAGGTGGGTTACCCCTTATGAACACATACACGCGGTTAGGAACCGCGAATGTGATTAAGGGGTTTAGGGACCATTCGAATGTATTTATATTTTCTATTATGCTTCTTGGCAACGGAGGCAGAGGGACCTGCTGTTGTGGTATTATAACTGTATTTTTGATTTATTTTTTATGTATCAATGATTCAATTCAGTGGTTAAATAATGGCACATCATCTATTAATCCATATCTGGTAATAGTTTTTTGCCCCATTAACTGTACTGTAGGGGTTTTGGGCGGAGGTGGGGGGGGGCGTTTATTGATCTGGTTTTTAAATATTATTAAATATAACTTTCTTTATCTGTAAGGTGCAGGGGTTCTCCGGGAGCTGAAACCCATTGGTTTTATGTCCTTGACCCCTGCTCCCGAGATAACAGGCCCCATTGTGGGGTGCCGGTATCCCCTCTGATTGAAATGTCCCGCGTCACGTGCCGGGAACATTTCCTTGCATAGGAGATACCGGCACCCATACAGAGGCCTTATCTCGGGAAGCATGGTCCCCGGCAAAAAACCAACGGGTTCAGCTCCGAACCCCCTTCACCTCTACCTATAAAATATGTAATATTTATATAGCATGCATAATATGGTATACGACTTTTCCTTCTGTTGGCAGTTCAAGCATTCCTGATTCCGGTAATGCCACAGTAGTTGAGGTTTTTTCCCGGACCCCTGGTGAGGTGTCTCCCTGTGTCTATTGTAGGGGGGTGGCTGTTGCTTCTATCCCTTGATAGTGACTCATATATGCGCCTGTCTCCTGATAGATAGGCACAACACTGTCAGTTTATTGTGTTTTGTTGACCAGCATTTTTGTGAAGTAGCTGGTAAGTGTATGGCTCCTGCTAGGCGTGTAGGAACATCTTCTTTGTGACCCTAGTGCAGGTACCTACGGGACAGGTTGACCAATCAAGTCTGGCTAAGCCACTCGTGTCCAGGGCCCTGGCACAGGTGATCTCCCCTAGGAGATGGAATCCCACTTCAATACGGGAGGCGTACCTGCACGGGACAGCATGACGATATTGCGGTCTATAGCCGGCAGCTGCATGGGCATTCTGCTACACCCATACTCCAATAAAGCTGGCCCTTGTTATGAAAACCCCACTGTGTTAGTGGAGATACTCACAAGTATTCCAGGTCACCGACCGAGAAGGAGTTCCTCATATGACCCTCTCCCGGCGGAGACAGATCCAGATGAGGTGGAGGCGCTGGCACATGATGGAGTTGGACTCGCACCCCCTCCTCACTACCTGTCCTGAGACATCCCCTAATACCAAAGCGAGACTCGGGAGTCCTGTTCTCTACTTTGCCAGTGCACACCGATACTCGATCATTAATTGGGGGACCGGTTAACCCACAAGAGACCACACGGGCCACTGTGAGATGGGGTGGTCCCGACAGGGGGGTCCACCCGTTACCTTAATAAATAAATTTCGGGCTACATTTCAGCTGGAGAGTCGCTCTCGTCAGAGCCTCTCCTCTGCGCATGAAACGATCACGTGGTTTTTTGCCTGTTCAAAGCTCGATCTCTCGCTGGCAGCAACTCGCCATTTTGGCTCTGTTTATCACAAAGGTTTTGAGCCTTTCTGATACCGTGATATCAACGCCCAAAACATTCATTTAAATTCCGTGATTTTGTTTTGACTGTTCTCTGAATAAGGCCATTATGTAAATACATAATTGGTTGATTTAAATAATCTCTTGGTAACCATAAATACCATAAAGAGTGCATCCCCAAGATATGTATAATTATAATTCTATTAAAAAAACTAAGTTTTACGAAAAAACCCTCATGGTGTTGAGAAAGTCTGTGCTCATTACAGTTGTAGGCCTCTGACCATACATAGAATTAAAAAAAAAAGATACGTGGCATAGATCTCTTCATAGTGTATAAATTGTAATTATATTAAGACATAATTGTGGTATAATATGCCCGTAGAAAATTCAATTAGTTAAGCATAGGAAAGGATGAATTGTTCAAAAAACGAAATGCTTAAGGAGTACTGAATTTATTGGCACAGAATTACTTTACCCCTTATACTTTTACTTGTGTCTTCTTTAAGCTTACCGTTATGTCTTGTGGTACTTCTTTCTGCTGACCCAGCGAGAGTCAGTGTTGTCGCTTAAGTGCGTCGCAACTCAGTGACTTTTCATCCTGGGTAGCACCGTGGAGTCTGTGCTTGCATGTGGGTGATGTATCTCCCCGAGCCAGCAGTTTGGGGTTAGTTTTATTCATTGGTCCGCGTGTATCCTGAATCCACAACCTGTGACCCCATACCGTGTGTAGTGTGCACCCCGAGTGCCTGCATTGGACCCTAGAACAGCCGAAACAGAACTCTGCAGAGCTTGAAGTGGGTGCCTCAGAGGGACATTGTTTCTCACGAGTGGAATCGTTTCTTACTGATCGGTTCATGTACCCAAAACATGCCTGCTTAAAACTAATTGATTTTTTCTGTACGTGCTACTTAAACACAATTATTGTTTATATTTAATTACACATTGTCACACATAGGGGCGTGTGCACTGTTCCTCTTTTTTCTTTTCAATTGATATATGGTATGTTCCTTTAGTTAACTATGACATATTTCCTGTTTTTAGGGTTAATAAACAATAAAAGTTTATAATTCTTAGTTTAAATGATCTTAGTGAATCTTGTCCATATTTGTGTCAAATATTTTTTAACGTTTCAGCTGTCCCTGTTTACCACATGGAGATGCTATGGAAGGATGATAGGATGGTTTCATCTTGCTACACAAGCTGAACAATGTCTTTGTCAGCCATTACTGGCTCCGTAGGGCAGTAAGCTACAATGCACAGATATTTTTTTCAGTTTTTAAAATCAGAAGCCAGTCAGTGATGCTAATGTTATTATGACCCCATTTCATTCAACGTCAACTGGCAAGCTCTTCCTTACCCCGAATCCCACCACATATAATATATTATCGAGAGATAGAGACGAGAGAGAGAGGAGAGAGAGAGAGAGAGTAGAGAGAGAGAGAGAGGAGAGAGAGCGAGAGAGAGGAGAGCGAATAGAGAGACAGAGAGAGTAGAGAGAGAGACATAGAGAGAGAGAGAAGAGGGAGAGACCGCCGACCTCAGGGTGTGCTAGAGAACACTGCCCAAGGAAACATATAGAACCCCCCTCCACCACCACCTTTGCAATCAATTGAAAACAGCTGTTTATCTGCACTAACAAAGGGAGTACTTTAGACGCCGGGGCAGCCCCGTCAATCACACTGTTCATCAGTGGGCTCACTGCTGTTACTGTGTTACCATCCGTCTGTCAAGCCATTTCCTCAACTACGCTGCGACAGTCCACAGGGCGAGCCAGTACGTGCGCAACAAAGCCAGACTCTGTCAATGCGTCCATCCTTACCATTGGCGACGTTTCAGAAGCGTCTTTAGCCATGATATGCAAAGGCAGAAGCAGACTGTCACAGAGAGCAGTAGCCACCGAACTGTGTGAGCGAGGATGTCACCCTAACAACACTCGTTCTACCCTATACGCATACAAAAGAAGTGCATAATAACAAACATTTAAGCGTTTTAAAAGCCTATTCAGATGAATGGTACATGATTAAGTTAACTAACGACAAAATCATCTACAAGTTGCAGATAAGTGATCTATCATAACTCTATTCCTCTAAAGCTACCTTGCAACAATTCAAAAAATTTACAGTGACTACTTTAGTCAAAGGGAAGAAAGGAAACCATTTTAAAGACCCAAAGTCAAGGAAAGGAAAAAGGGGTAGAGCAACATAACAGGTTGAGAGACTGGAAAGGCAAAACACACAGAGAGGGAATATCATAGGGTGATCCAAGCCTGAACCTCCCTTAGAGACCCTACTAATTTTTAAACTGATATTACAAAAACCCCCAACTTGAAAACTTCCTCAGTTAAAACCCTCTGGTCCATATTGTCTAATTCATTACATGAGTTTCATTCCAATTGTTAGAGCCTTTCTAACCTCGTACCTCCGAACCCCCGATGGGGATATGTGCTTGCAGATAGGCAACACCGCAGTAGCGGACTGTGTTTAAATTTCTTAAAGTGCTAAGTTCTTCGCAACCGGTTGTAATTTATTAATCTTCACCTGTGTTTCGGTCAGAGCTTTCCTGATATCTTGATCTATGGAGGCAGAGCCTCTTTCAGCCGCCGATTTTTTTCCTGACATAGTATAGTCCACACGACAGGCGGATAACAGTAGACTATCGAATCGCTGTCACAGTACATATAGTCCCGGATTTTACGTACTTTTACCCTGTGTGGATGCGTATACTGACTTGCCAAGAATGAGGTCTTGGCAATGTGGGACACATACCCCATGACATTTGATATCCCCGGTTGCCGACTCGCCCTTTTCTGGTGTGGTCTGCCGTATTTCCCACGGGTGCATCGGCTCTGGTTATTGACTCACCTCAGTCCGCTCCCCATCTTACAGTAATAGTGGAGGCGACCGAAGTTTTTGCTATAGTTGCTCTTGGCCATATCTGCCCAAGTTGCCTGTACTAAGACGTTTATCTCTGCGCGAAGCAGTGCTACATGTCTAGCTGACAGGGACCCTTCTATGCTTCTGTGTATTGAAAGAGGTTGAAAGGGCTGTTTCTCTTGAATATCCTTGTCTTTCACCAATGAACGCATCATGTCCTTACTCAATTCCCCTTGCCACGAAGCTTCTGGTGCATCTTCACAGGTTTGCTATTTTCACGTTCCTTTGTGAGTGACTAGTAAATCCGGCCCAGTTTCTCAGATCAACTGAAGGGTAACTTCCTTTTCGTGTAAGATGTATGGATGATGGCTGGCAGACAGGATGGAGATAGTATTGTCTTAATCATTATCCTTTTGTGTATTCCCTTGTCAAAGTGCCCTTCGGCTATCTAGAACTTCCGTATCCAGAAAAACAACCTTACTTGAACTGTAGTCCGTGTAAACTGAATGGGTGATGCAATCTGATTCAATAAAATCCACAATATCAGCACTCTCCCGCAGTGCCTCCACAGCCGGAAGACATCATCATGTCGAACTGTCTACTTTTTTGATACGCATGTCTCTAACAATGCATTGTCGACACATATGTGTTCATCATTGATAAATGTGTTTGTCATATTGATGCAATGAACAAGTTCGCTATGATGGGGCGCATATTAGACCCCATAACTGCCCATCAACTGGAAACATAAAACTTTCCTCGCATTTTGATTAATTTCTTACATACTATACTATGTTCTCATAAGTGAGTAGAAACTCAGTCGGTTGGTCAGACCTCATGGTGCTCTGTAAATTGTCCGCGCAGCCTTCCAAGCCTCCGTTGTTTTATATGTGCTATAAGGGATTCGTAAAACATTGCTGAGTTTCTCTGCTGGGCTCCGGCCCTCTGCTCAGTCTGCTTCTGCTTCGCATTCGTTGGTTCCAGACGCTCCTGAAACCCTCTCGCCATGGTAACGTGGATCCTTAGAGGTCTGGCTGCTTACGGGCCCTCCGCCCGTGGACGCTCATGCGCATGGAACGCATCTTCTGACATCCGGATGTACAAACGCAGTGAAGCCCTCCCGATGGCGCGTGATGACGGGGCTCCCAGCAATCTAACAGTACTTCTTTTTTATTATAAACACTGTTCTCAAGGATTTGCACAGTTTTGTGGGTGTATATAGTTTTCCTGGGCATGTTCCTCTAGCACTCCCTGGGAAAGTCCTATAACAACGTCCATAGCCTCTGTCCCTAAAAGCGTGTTTACAAAAAACGCATCATTGGCCTTTGAGGATTGGCTTTGTTTAATACGAGCTTGATACCAAAAGGTGGCACTGAGTGCTCATTTGCATGTATGTCCCCCATAATCCCTTGCTGCATGGACGCGCTGTTGCTGGGTGACAATGGAGAAGAACGGGTTGCCGACCTGTCCTAAACATGCAAATGAAAACTCCAGGAATATTTACTACGTTGCTTTAATTGCTTTACTGTGGAGGTTTTTTTGTCACTCTTTTTTACCCCCTTAACTTAGAACGATGTGGTGATTTACCTAGTCTATAGTCTTCAAACCTGCTCTATGCTGCCATTAATACCAGCCTCACCTGATGACCCATCAAGGTTGAAACTTTTATGTGGTGGGTCTAATGGCTTTGCATCTCTCCCAGCCTCTGTCGAAAAGCTGTGTTTAAAACAGCATCATTGGCTTGAGGATTGGCTTGTGTAATAGAAGTTTGAGACAAAGGGGGCACTGATGCTCTATTTGCATGTCATTTCCCCCATAATCCTTGCTGCAGTGGAAGCGCTGTTGCTTGGTGCTACCAATGGGAAAGACAGTGTTTGCAGACCCTGTCTAAAACCTGCAAAGACATACATAATTACGAGTTGATATATCTATATATATTATTAATATAATATATAATATTATGACTATTATAATATATTACATATAATATATATATATATATATATAGGATATAACTTCGCATATGTACGTACTATATTATATTGACTTTTAATAACATTGTCAAAAGAGTGCACATTTCATGACTAAGCCCTGCATTATCTTTTTACATCATGACAATCGTTGCATATTATAACGATGTCTAGGTTTGTTTAGCGATACATTCTGTTGTCCTTACCGTAGTGGATTTATGTTTTTGCACTATCTCTTATATATATAATATATATATAATCCATATAAAATATATTATATATAATATATCAACATATCGTAACCCTGTTCCCCCGGTTGCAGAGCTTGGCCGCCTAGTGTGCTAGCTGTCGGGCTGTGTTTCCATTTGTGGGGTTGTTTGGCGTTACCGCGTGTAGGAACAGGGTAGTGGTCCTAGAGTCCCCCGCTGTGGTATGGGGATAACCACTGGACAGGCTTCTGGGGTCATTGCCCCACTTTCTCTAAGATCAACGGGGTATCAAAAAAACAGCGCCTCCATCTCCCTTCTCTGGCGAGCCTTAGGATAATGTGACCTCCTCACAGGAACCCTGGTCTCTCAGGGCGAGAGATTTCAGTCTCACACAGTCTTGGTATAAACAAGCATATGTCATCTTTTATTCGTGTAAGCAGATCGTGGCATGCACATAGCAAGCCGTTCATTTGCACCGGGCACCATTTCATCCTGCCAGTATACAGGGTCTTGTCCTCCTCCTCCTTCTCCTCCAGCTGTACCCCATCGCATGCTGGGCATGTATGGGGGCTTCATATACCCCCCCGTCACCCCTCCAACGTATACCCTCTGTGAGGCCAGATCCCACGCGCGCATCACCCAACCCCCCTTGCACGGGGGGAAGTGGCATTGGTCCACCTATATGTTTTATACTCTAAACATGCTGGTCTTCTGCCTCCTCCTTTCCAAGCCCCAGTCTCACCTCTAAACATGGATCTCTCAGGTCGAACACTCCGCCACTCTTCTGCTCCCGGACGAAACTGTGTCACTTACTAACCTGCAAGAACTAGAGTTTAGTTTCAGCCACCCCACCCTCATGAATGTCAGCAGCCTACCCCTGTGTCTTGCATAGCCTCCACACACAGATTCAGCTGCGCCACGGCCTCCCCAATCCGGCGGGCTGGAGGCGGGGAAACCAGATAACTACTGTCGGCCTGCCCTTAGCAGGTACTTACCTCAGATGGAGAAAGATATAATATACGCCCACTCAAAATCTTACCGGCTACCCATCCCTTCATGTTTGAAATCCATGGTCCCCACTTGAGCCTACTTTGTAGCCGACAACCATTCCTGCAAGATGGGTCGTTATCGACATCTGGGAACAAACACTTGCAGGGTTAGTATAAGGCATCAAACCACCCCAGATTGGCTGTATCACAATACAGAGGTACCTATCCCCAACTGGAGAACCCTAACTTAATAGTATGCCTTGGATCAGCTTTCGTACCTCCCGCCCCATTATACGTTACAGTACATAGTCGATGGCTGTCACCGCTCCGACTCTGGCCGATATACCACACTGTGCATGTTAGGCACCTCCACCACACTCCAGCCCCAGACTGACATCACTGTCTTGTGGTATCACTACCTTCACCGAAACCTCGTTCGCACACGTACTCCTGCACCGGCCTCTCTGCAGCCACTATCTCTGCTCTCTATCGCACTCATTAATGGGCAAAAGGCACATAAGGGAAATCATACCCCGTGTGACGTCCTATACCTGGCCCACTATGCCCTGTCTGCTCGGCTCAACTTTGTTGTGAGTTAACGGTTCCACCTGCCCTGCTTGGCACTCCCCCCAAACTCTGTTCCGCTTGGTCATAATCGTCATAACAAATACTAGGCCCCTTAGGAAGGATGTTCCGCTTTCTACATCCTCTTATATCTGTGCTCGAGCTCATCTGACATCCCCCCCCCCCCCCCTCCGTGGAGTAAAATGCAACCTAACCGCCCACAATGGTCTACTATGTTTGCTCCTAATTAACAGTAAACGTTCCAATCCCCTTGTGCTATCCATTAAATAGTGGGGTGCCCACCATTGTCACGTGCTCGTACTCGACACTGCACGAAAGTACCTGTCCCTGACCTCAAGCTTTAATTATACACCGGACGTGACCGCTCAGTAATGCGAGCCTCTCTGCGCCTACCTTTGATCATCGTGTCAGATGGTGGGGTTCATTTTGTGGACCCCACTTTGCTTACAGGCCCTGCCTCCACAGTAGTGTGGGACCCTCGTACGGGCGCCCATCCCTCTAGATACACAGAGAAAAGTATACAAGGGTTAGACAACACAAATCACATTGTCATATGGCACTATCCCCTCTGACCCTTCTCACTCCATTTCCATCCCTCCACTTTGGAATATTTGGGTTCTTGCTTAACTTATCCCGCTAGCCCTGTGTCATAACTCGTACGGGGTAGGGGCAGTGGACCGGCTGGCAAAGGGCGTATGACCGGGTTGGGGCTTCGTCGGCTCCCCTATCCGCAATTTCTTTTACAATGTTCCAAGCGCTTGTTAATTCCGCGACACATGCACCTTCCTCTTGCTCTTTCTTCCGGCTTGGCCTTTCGCTCCTTCTGTGACATGCCGTGGCGGTCAGTGTGGCAAGTGCAAGCGCCTACGGCTGCGGCTTCCTTCTGGTCCCAAGAGCTGACCGCCGGTATCCCTCCGTCCACTAGGAAACCGGATAGTTGTCATCATCATCGGCTGGCCTCGCTCCGCATAATCCCATCCATCACGTGGTCCCACCACGAGTGCTTTGAGATGATCGATGGGCGGTGTTGCTCTGCTCGGTATGAATTGCGGACAGGGCAAGGTGGGGCCCGCAAGCCTGGTTCTCTTCACGACCTCTGACAGGTCGCTCTCTCGCCTGGCAGGAGTAGGGGGTGGTGGAGTTCCTTACCCGCTCCGCTGCCGGCTGCAATGACTCTGTTTCCCCATCCGGAGTCGTCTCGGATCCGTCTCCGCCAAGCACTGGTAGTCCCTAACGGTAACTTCGGGCATCTACCGGGCCTCAGGCGCACCAGCCGCGTAGCGTCGGGTGGGGTCCCGGACGTCGTGCGCTCCCTCTCTCCGGTAATGAGACCGCCATCTTTATTACAAGCTGGGGTGGTTCGCCGGTATGCACATCGCCACCGATGAAACCGCCATCTTCCTCCCTCCTAAGACGACTTGAGTGGATCCTCCTCCTCTAGGAATTCACCCTGGGTCTTTTCACCACTCCGCCCTGACTAAGTGGTACGTAAAAAACGGGGGCCGCCTACCGGGTTACCGTTCTACTCACTGCGGTCGCGTCTCTGCTCCCGCCGTGACAACTCCGCTCGACATACGGTAGTGTGCTGTGCCTTGGTTCCCACCATCAGCATTGATGCAGGTAACTAGGGGCAGCCTCTCCCTGTCTCCGCACCACAGCTCCACCAGTTCCGTCGTGTTCCCGGCTTACGTCCCCCTGAGAGTCTCTTTATTTCATCATGGGGCCATGAGTTCGTTAGGCCTAGGTCGAACGTAGCCCATTAAGGCAAACGTGCCTTGGTGCTGGCACAGGTCCGGGTGTTCCTGCGTGTATGCACAGGCACTGGAGGTACTCTCGGCCCTCTATCTCCACCACCAGGAAGCCTCTGGGAGCTGGCAAGATTGTAGTGCTTCCATCTCTGATCATTTATTTGCTCAGGGGTGGGAACAGTTCAAATGTTTTCTCGCTCCTTGCTCTTCGAATGCCAGACCGAAGGTTATCGTATCCTTCGTTCTAACTTCCTGCCGCCTCCTTCCTCTGGATGATCTTCTGGATTATCTCTCCTTATTGCCCCCATACCCTCTGGTGGAAACTAGGAGGGGCACTCCTCTTTTGCCTCTCGTCTAGTCTGCGACCGTCGTCCTTGGTCCTGTCGGCCTGCACCGCACTGGGGTTTGGCTTTTTCCGGCTTTCGTCCGCTTCCCGTCCTTTGGGGCATGGATCTGGTTTTGGCGCCAAACCCCCTGCACATCTTCCGCCCGCCACATTTCTCTAGGACAGTCACTTTGCACCACGCTTCACTTGGCGCGATCCCGGATGGGCGGAGTCGCCATTATTTTGGCCGGCTTCCTAGCTGCTGGGCGTGATGGTGCTGCGAGTGCTGTTTAGAGCCTTGAAGCTTTTCTTTTTTTATTATAACCTAAATTTTATTGAACTCAACACAGCATTACAAATACCAATTACAACAGAATAACTTTTGGTCATTGTATGGTAAATAACCATATTTGTAACAACATGTAATAACAACGAGGTTCCCCTGTGCATAGTCTCGGACCTTCGTCTTTTCCGGTATTTTTTTGGTGTGTGGTCACCATATATTCTCAAACCGACTCTACTAAATGACAACAACACTTATAACCGCAACCTTAAGGGTCTGAACAGCAAACATACTTCAAAAAAAAAAAAAAAAAAAAAATATTCGGCAAACACAGGGAGGTCAAGGTGGGGGGGGGGGGGGGGGGGGTGGGTAGAGGTTGGGGTGGTTTTTGGGGGTTGAGGTATAGGTAGGGGGATGTGCCGTTAAGCAGTAGAAGTGCGCACCTCTGGCCCCTTTTCAAGTCTATTCAACAGATGCTTGCAAACTCAGCTTCGTTCTCTATCATTATCTTTAATTATTACTATTGCTGCGCGAAATGGGGTCTTGCGTTGTATAGAAATACCCCTGTAGTCCCGCTTCCCTACAGTGAGAGACTGCATCTACTGTTACTCCCGAGACATATTTGAGCGACCTCTCCATCCTCCTGGATAGCTTCCTGTCTGTGCCAGCCAGGTCGTCCGACTTTAAGAAAAATTGTCACCAGCATCGTGAACTAACTCTTTAATTTTCCATCTGGCAAATGACCCAAATTCGATTCCGAATACTTTGGGATGGTTGGATATCAATTTGTTTCCATAATGCGCGATCACCAGACTTCTGCGGACTTGCGTTGTCGAGAATTGCAAATGTGCAATCTTATGTTGTTACATTGCTTTGGAAAGAGCCGTCCAATGGCCTGTTCAGAGCGGAACATCTTTCTCTATCATCACACGGGTGCTTGATGGGTAAATGTTGATCAAACCGTCTCGTATCTCATGCCTACTCGCCGCCCGCACAGGTCAGAGCGATCCGTTGAGCTCAGACTCACACATATTTTTAATCAAGCTTCGGCTGTTTCCCTTGGCTGCCCGCACTCGGGTGCACAGGGGAGAGAGCAGCTGCCGGCACATATAACCTGATATTTTAGTGGGGTTGAGGTACCATCGCTAGGGACTTTATATGCGTTCCCTCCGTCTGGGCGTGTGCATATGGAGCCTGTCGCTGTGGCTGCCATATCTATTGGCGCCCGCTTCCAGTTTCTTTCATCTTCTAGAATTATTCTCCCTAGACATCTGTGTGTTTCCTCCCAATTGACGATCGGTGCCGGAATGAGGGTATCCTGCCTGCCTGCATGTTTCACGCGAACACTGAACTCTACTTCCTCCGTATAGCTGAATTTACGTCCTTCGTGTCGGCCCTGCAGCCGAACAGAGCTTTCGCAAGACCTGTTAAGATAGGGGAGTATGGGGCATTGTTATAAAATGCCCTGATCTGGAGGTATCTAAAAATTTCTGAGTGAGGGATCTCTTCCTTCCCTTATACTGGTCGAACATGTTTTTGATTTTTCTTCTGTCATAACCCTCCTATCTCTAATTCGACTTGTGCCCCCCTTCTTCCAGATTGAGATATTACTGCTGATAGACCTGGACGAAAATCAGGGTTATCCATATGGGTGTTGCCATGGAATTTTTTGTCGGAGAGCAATGGCCGAAATTTCTAGACTCCCAGATGACACTGAGTTGGTCACCGAGGAGAGCGCAGGCGGTAAATTTCGCGCCGTTTATGTACCAAATTAAGCTGCTCATTCCGAGGTGCACACGCAGCAGTTCTATTTCACCCATCTCTTAACTTTGGGTTAGGATTCCATTGTACAATCTGACTTAATTGTGCCGCCTTGTAGTATGATACCAGGCAGGGGTACAGCTAGGGCCGCGTTCCGCCACCTTCCACATATTCTTTCATATTTCTAATTTAAGTACACTCCCGGTTTTTTTACCTCCCCATATAATTTTGGAGAGTTCATATTGAAGTGAGTGCAAGTCTTCTTTCCAACTGCGAGGGGCACTGGAAGAGTTGGAAGGTAAAATTACGGCGGGGTAGGTTCATTTGACACTAATGGATATCCGTCCAATCCAGATTAACATCCTTTTGGATGTCCCCCTTCCGTCATCAGCATTTTAAAGTCCGAATCAGGGTTGTGGGGGTAATTTTTAGTGTACACGGTCTTTACAGTTTTGGTGATGTGGACACCCATGTTTTTATGTGGTTTTTGTTGCCATTAAATTTTTAATTCAATTTTAGTAATTTCGCATGTGTCTAGGGAGGTTGATGTTGAGCATGGCTTTCCGATTTGGATTGATTGATGTTTGAGTCCGGAGACCCTCTAAGAATCCGATTCTACAAGTAGTCGAGAGAGGTTTTGTATGGACTAAGG
>WSYH01014037.1:0-16193 GCA_036426205.1 Ascaphus truei
CACTGCCGGACGCGCCGTGAGAGCAACAACGAGGAGGAGATCGTATAGGATTGTACAAGCGGCTGATGCTGGCAACAGAAGTTGCAATAGAGTGTGAGTGTACTTTTTGTTTTGTCTATTCAAATTTGTTTAGTTCATTGTGTCATAAATGTTTATATCTTTTATGTTTCACAACATGTATCATGTTTTATGCTCATGTCTTCACTGTTTACCTAATAAAGACCTGTTTATTGTTAACCCTGGTTTGCACACATCCTTTTTTGTCTTCTGGGAAACGGGGAAGAGGAGAGCACTCACACACCACACCTATTGGGGATATTTGCCTGAGACACCAGACACTATCCATACAGGACACCACCCTCTGAGGGCAAGAACTCACATTAGGCCGTGCGAGTTTTATTTGTTATTGAGACTCCACCATATGAGTCTGCATTAACCCACTTCAGTCTGCGTTGAGGGAGAATTACCACACAAGTCCGTGTGAGTCACTGAATCCATATATTTATGTATTCTTTGATTAGATAGTGGAAATTACATCACACCCTTCCAGCGTATCCTCCTTTCAACACCCATCCCCCCCCCCCATCCCCCCACACATGGATGTGATGCACTAATACTGTGTTTTTATTCCTCTTTTATTCCCTTTTTTATTCATTTAATTACATCTGGTTCCATCAATATCCTGAGGTCCACGAGGTTTGCGCTGACCATCTTTACACTACCACTGCCACGTCAAAGAGGACACAGGGTTCCCTTCTTCAAGGCCAAGCAGCACCACAAATTCAACAAAAGGGCCAGTATATATTTTATATACTCTTTTACATCACACGAACACAACCTTACATTCATATTTTTATTATTCTTAATATAGTTAGGGCGTTGTAGCATTTTTTATTAGCCAACACTATTTAGGGAGCGCCTCAGTTCAAACATCCTCTGTACAAAAATAGGGACAGCCATGGCACAGAGGCATGACACCGCAATACGCAAATTTGTTCAGGGCAAAGTTAAAAATGCTATGTCCACCTGCAGTACCAAACTCCTGGTTTATTTCCGCTACATAGCTGATATTCTGATTATTTGACTGCCAAAGAACAGGATCTCATCCAATTCAATAAAGGTTTAATGACTTCCATCCGGGCCGAGTGTAGGTACATACTAGTCTGGATGATTCCTTGCAGAGCGACCTCCCTCCTGAAACGTTGCAGCGTCTTTACGTAATGTGACGATGTGTTGTTCATGGCAATGAATCGCCATGTGATGTTGCGTGTCATTTGACATCAGGTTGCCATGACAATGTATGCCAGCGAGCAGATGCCGCTTCGGAGAAGGTAAGACACCCGCCTCTCACTACTCCAACACACACACACTCACACACTCACTCACACACTCTATTCTCACTCGGGTGAGGAGCGGTTGAGACTCCACCAGTCCGGGGACTCGCAGATCCCTCCTCCAGTTGGGGCGAAGTTGGATCCTAGCTCCGACAGGAGGAGTGAGATTATTGCAGCGATCAGGGAGCGGGAGAGCAACCAGGGCAACCCTGATTGCCCGGTAGCACAATCTGCCCCTGATTCCTGTTTCCAGCCTTCCCACACACATATTAACTTTCTATACAATCTATATAAAAGGACAAGAAAATACAGACAAACCTAATATCACAACCAAACGGACCAACCTACATACTGTACATAAGCTTCCTCCCCCGGGCACACACAACACACTATCTTTTATAGTTACAACTGGATTTGCTCAGATACTAAAGACTGGGAGCGAGCATCTTGATACACTAAAGGAACTTCATAAATCAAGGTCACAACAACAGAATCACAGAAGACAAAATACACAGAGATACAAGGAGTCAGAGGAAACCCCTCCTGAAATACAAACAGGAACAGGAGGAAAACTGGGTACTAATATTGTTACCATCAATCCCCAACTGTAAGTTTGTGCGTCAAAAAAATAGATAGCTAACAATCTACCATCAACTAACAGATTTAAATAAATCTTTCCAGAACCACCCCTACTCTCTACTGTCAACCACCTGAGACAACTTATCGTCAGGAGCTCCTTATCAGAGACCACGAATCACGCGACATTCCCCTGTAAACACAAAAGATATAAGGCCTGTGCACACATTGTAACCACAGACAAGATACCTATACCACGCCACATCTGGACAGAGGCGGATTTTGAAATCCGCCGCCCCAGGCACTTACTATGCTTACCGCCTCCTTTCTGCCGTCTTCCTCCTTCCGAATTGCAGCGAAAAATGATGTCACGACGTCACAAGTGACGTCTCATGGCGTCTCATTGCCATGGTAACGCGATGTCATGACATCCTACTTGATGCCACAACATCACGTTTCCATGGCAGGAGACCCGTGTTATGCCAATGTTGGTGCCGTCATTTGACCGCTGCGAATCGGAAGTAGGAAAAGGGCGGCAGCAAGGAGACAGCAAGGAGGCGCCCCATCCGGCCCCATAGACAAGGTAGTGCGGCAAATGTTTATGGGGTGGACATTTTTGCCGCCCCAAAATATTTTACGCCCTAGGCCCGGGCCTAATTGTTAACTAACACTGCATCTGGAGTATAATATTCTGGAATCCTTTATGTGTGCCTCATCCAACATACACCGATAAGATACACACAATGTCCTAATAGTGGATCAATATAGGTGAAACAGAACCAACAAGAATACACCATTAATCACTATAAAAAAAAACCTGTGGTGCTGTGCACGCGCATAGTAAGTGAACTTCTTTGACTTTTGTCACAGAAATTGTTTTGTGTTGGTGATGTTTTAATTAAAAATCAAAATACAATTTCAGTGACAAAACGCAAATAAATTTGACTTAGAATGCGCGTGCTCGGCCACACTCCCCTGTATTAGCTATTTTGCACTAAGTGTGAATTCTTGTGTGTAGTGTGTCAGTGGTGTGTGTAGTGGTGTCGTCAGTGTGTGTCAGTCAGTGTGTGTGTAGTGTATGTCAGTCATGTGTGTGTGTATGTCAGTCAGTGTGTGTGGGTATGTGTGTCAGTCAGTGTATATGTATCTGTGTCAGTCATGTTTATTGTAAGTCGTCGTGTGTGTGTGTGTGTTGGTGTGTGTGGTGTGTGTGTGTGTGTGGGTGTGTGTGTGTGTGTGTGTGTCAGTCAGTGTGTGTGTGTATGTTTGTCAGTCAGTGTGTATGTGTATTTGGTCAGTCGTGTGTTTGTGTAAGTCAGTGTGGTGTGTCAGTCAGTGTGTATGTGTAAGTCAGTGTTGTGTCAGTCAGGTGGTGGGGTGGGTGTGGGTGGGTCAGTCAGTGTGCGGGGATGTGTGGGTGTGTGGGGAGGTGTGGTGTGTGGGGAGGTGTGGGTGTCGGGGATGTGTGGGTGTGCGGAGGTGTGGTGTGCGGGGGTGGGGGTGGGGGGGTGGTGGGTGGTGGGTCAATCAGTGTGTGGGGATGTGGATGGTCAGTCGTGTGGGGGGAGGTGTGGTGGGTGGGTCAGTGTGGGGGGAGGTGTGGGGGGGGGTAGTGGTGGGGGAGGGTGGGGGTGGGTGGGTCAGTGTTGGGAGGTGTGGGGTGGTGGTCAGTGTGGGGGAGGTATGGGGTGGTCAGTGTGGGGGAGGTGTGGTTGGGTGGGTGGGGGAGTGTGTGGGGAGGTGTGGGGTGGGTGGTGTGTGGGTGGTGGTGTTGGTGATGTGGGGAGGTGGGGGGTGGGTGGGTGGGGTCAGTGTGTGGGAGGTGTGGGTGGGTGGGTGAGTGTGTGTGAGTGTGTGGGGCGGTGGGGTGGGGTGGGTGCAGTGTGTGGGGAGGTGGTGGTGGTGTTTCAGTGTGTGGAGAGAGGTGGGGTTCAGTGGTGGGATGTTTGGGTGGGGTGGGTCGGTGTGTGGGGAGGTGTGGGGTGGGTGTGTATTGTGTGGAGGTGTGTGTGGGTGGGTCAGTGTGTGGGGAGGTGGTGTGGGTGGGTGGGTCAGTGTTGGGGAGTGTGTGGTGGGGGGTCAGTGTGTGGGGAGGTGTGGGTGGGGTGGGTCAGTGTGTGGGGAGGTGTGGGTGGGTGGGTGGGGAGGTGTGGGTGGGTGGGTCAGTGTGTGGGGGAGGTGTGGGTGGGTGGGTCAGTGTGTGGGGAGGTGTGGGTGGGTGGGTCAGTGTGGGTGGTCAGTCAGTGTGTGGGTTCAGTGTGTGTTGGGTCCGTCAGTTGTGGGGAGGGTGTGGATGGGTCAGTCTGTGTGTGTGTGTGGGGGGGGCAGTCAGTGTGTGTGTGTGTCTGCTGCGCCAGGGGTGGGGTGTAAAATTGTGCACCACTTCTCCCCCTCCCCTTCTGCGCCCCCCCCTTCACAAATCCTGCACACCCCCCTCACAAATCCTGCCACACACCCCCCCCTCCGCCACAAATTCTGGCGCACACCCTTCCCCTCCCCCCGCGGGGGTACATGCGCGCCCGCCCGGTCACCTTTCTTCCAGGACCGGCGCCGAGCCCCTGTGCCGTCTGTTTTGCGCCGTATGTCACCGCTTCTGCCCGCGAGCGAGGGCCCCGCAACGCGCGTGTGGGGGAGACGACGCCGCTGCCAGCCGCTTCTGCGCATGTTGTGTTGTCCGTCAGCAGCGCCATCACAACTGCGCATGCGCGGCATGGCAGCGGCCTGGAGGCGGCGGCTATCGCATATGGTCACGGTGTGTGGGGGGGTGTGGGGCTCGGGGGGGTGTGTGGGGCTCGGGGGGGTGTGTGGGGCGCGGGGTGGGGTCGGGGGGGGCTGGGGGGGGGCCGCACGGTAATGGACCCACTCACTCCGCTCACACCGCCCTTGCACATTGTGCGGCGGCGGCGGCGATAGCCGCCGGCACGCTCCTAATCGCCCCGCGCAACATGTTACAAGGCGGTGTGAGCGGAGTGGCGTCCATTACGGACGTCACTTCCGTTTCACATTTTCGCCCACATCATCCAGTTTTTATCCATCAGAGTTGCCCTAAAGAAGTTTCACTTAAAAAACAAGATACACTGGTGGGGGACACCTTGCAGCCAATCATAATATCAAGGACATGAAAATATTTATCTCAATGTAACAGGGTGCCGTCTCTGTCGAAATAGCTTGGCAGTAAACCTGAGAAAAACCTAATAAAACGTTTCTATTAGCGCTCCACCTAAAAAAACCTGTGAGGTGAAGTATACTTAATGTATTAAATAAGTGAATTGCTAAATAGTGTGTGAAAAGGTTTGCTAATTTCTAACACAGCATCAGATAAGTTACACCCAACATGGAGAATAAAACAAACCTTCACATTGGATGGGCAGCCTATGGACTATTAACAAGTCTTTCTGGGACTTGTTAACAAATGATAGAACACACAACCAAGTCCCTGGCGCAATGATGAACTATATTAATAATTCGACACACTAGTGGTTATTACCAGTCATAGACTGATGGATAAAGTGCTGAGACCCCATAGGCTTATCCGCACACCACCTAGATGACATTGTCCATTTATAGTAAACACTAGCGGCGGGCCCATCTAAATAGGGCTGAAACGGTCCTCAAATCTCTAGAACAGGGCTCACACCAACCCTAAGAAATGTGCCTTAGGTAAGGCGGAACCAAATACTTAGGGTATGCAGTGGGAGGTGGAAAAGTAAGGCCCACTAGCCGACAAGGTAGTTGCCCTGAAAGAAGTTCCACCCCCCAAACAAAAAACGCTCTCTGCTGTGGTTTAAGCAGGGTACTATTGGCGGTTTCATCCCCAACTACTTGGAAGTTGCAGCCCCATCAACGGACCCTCACACAAAGTGTGCCCCTACACAAGTGGTATGGTCAAGGGAGTGTCAGATGAGACTTTGAGGACATAAAAAGGTGGTCTATCAGAGGGTCCCATCCTTAGAAGCCCAGAACGTCAACATGCCTTTTGTAGTGCAAAACCGATGCATCCAGAGATAGGGCTAGGGGCAGTGTTGTCACAACAGTTTGAGGGAGTGAACATCCGATCCTTTTTCTGAGTAGGAAATTGTTCCCGAGGAAAAAAACTACTCAGTGATTGAGAAGGAGTGCCTCGCAGTAAGTGGGCAATTGTTTACTCTGGTGACGGACCATTGCCCATTAAAGTGGTTAAATAGTAGAGAGGACTCAAATGCTAGATTGACCAGGTGGTATATGGCCCTCCAACCCTTCTCATTTGAGATTCAGCACAGCCTGGAAAAAAATGCAAATGCTGACTTCTTTCTAGAGAAAAGGTGGATGATCGGGCTTCAGCCGTGCTGGCCCCAGCCACACACTAACAGGGGAGGAATGTTACAGGGTTAATGTACGTCACCCAGCCATATACCTGGCAAACCTATGTTTTACGCTTGCAGTGGCAGCATGTGACGAGGTTAAGTTTCAGTTGAGAAGGGCTGCTTATTAGTCTGACCCCAGCTGCAATAATCAAGGTGTTTTAAACCCCAGGCCCCGGCTGTACACACATCAGGCTAGCTGGTCAGGAGACAGGACTGAACTACTGAAGAGATTACTGCTATAAGGTCTGTTTTCAAAGTACATGTATGATAACTTGTCTGTGTCCTGCATGCTGAAGAGAAGCTGCCTTGTTTGCTATGCTGAAAATAGCTATTTGTTTTTTGTCTGCTGAAGAGAGCTATTTTGTTTTTGTATGCTGAAGAAGAGCAATTTTGTTTGTTGTTGCTGTATGTTTTAAGGCTCAATAATAAGCCTTATCAAGAGAACCCGCGTTGTGTGTTGCATGTACCACCCTGCAACACCCTTCATAAAATCGTCTCCTGTGCTAAAAACAATCCGCACATTCCCTACACTAATTATGAAATATAAATACAGTATAACATTGTAATTACCGTCGGTATCCCAATATACAGACATTTTGCTCTCTACTTTCCCCATTAATTTTAACCCAATGGGAGAAGCGCAGGGATTCACTTTCTGTTTTTTCACATAGTATTACCAATCTTTTCACCATCATTCTCCTTACGCACGCAAGCAGTGAATATATATATATATACTATATATATATATTAATATATTAAATAGATATATATATAGATATATATATATATTTGTTTTACATTTCCTGTTGGCCGAATCAAATCCCTGCAGTACGCTTCCAAGGGGCATCACTGATCAGGGTGGTGATTAATGTATTTAGCCAATCCACCTGTAACTGCTTATTGAGCACGTTGTGGAGGTTGTCCCTCCTTCTCAAGGTATATAATCTCCATAGGTCCCTGTAATTTACTTTCACTTTACTTGCATACATGTAAGTATCTTTATTGATATATACCAGTTTTTAAACGCACTAAGTTGCATATAGCTTATGCTGAGTTTTACCTTCAGGTGTATATTTCACAGAACATTGTATGCATTTAGCATAGGGAACCTGTACTGAGACTTACTTGACGTTGGTTTGCAGGCTTGTCATTATTTGATCAAAGGATGCACCCAAAAGTCTCCTTTGTCTTACAGACGTAGGTTTCACTAGTGATATTATTTCCCCACATTTATTGTTATCCCAATGGGAAAAGCGCAGGGATTCACTTTCTGTTTTTTCCCTACAGTATGTAATAGCCAATCTTTTTCACCAGCAGCATATGCTCCTTCTACACAAGCGCAGTGAATATATATTTTAATATATATATATATTATATTTTGTTTGACATATTCGTGCTCTCTACGCCTCACACTTTCACTTCTATTTCATCATAACCCTACCTACATTTCCTTTTTTGCATTACTGGTTTTACTCTAAAAATATGCCCTGGCACCTACACCATACACCCTTCGGCCGCGCTTATAGTGCCGCCGTCGCGTGCGCTAATAGTAGAAGCGACGCTTGGTACGCGATCGCTGGAAGTGAAGTCAATTTGATTTTACGCAACGTGACGTCACCGTCGCTGTCGCTGTCCACATAAGCGCAGCCTTAGCCTGACCAATTTACATTTGCTTTAATGCATTTCAATGTTACTTTTGTGATCACACTTATTTACATCTGTATATGCCCAGACTGACTAGGACGTATTCCTGTGTAACTATGACATGCTATTTCAACTTCTATTTGTGTCAATATGGGAAAGTACTTAAAGACAAATATCTGAATATGCCTTTGTCTATTTTCTTATGTATTTGATGGCTTTTATTTGAGGTAGGCCATGCATTCTAAAGTAATTAATAGTTCATAGCTTGTCATATAATTACATACTGATTTGCATAAGTGTTACATCACAGCTCTTTATGTTTCAATCAACACATTCCCCAGATAATACCTACAGCAGCGAGATTTATGTGCACAGGCAGAATGCACAACCCTTTCATATACAAATCATGCAGCAGATCCCAACCCCTTATAGATGTGTATGCAATATACAAAAGCCAAGTCCCAGATTTACTAAATGGTGTCACTAAGTAGATCTGTGTGTTTACTGGTTATTGGTTCTTGTTGAGGGGTTATCCTGCTGCGGCTAGGATCCCTCTCAGGTGGAGACACTGTCACCGAGAAAAAATGACGGCTTTCTTATCTGACTAGGTTGCCCTTTATGGACAGTGTGTGACCCTACCGGTTATCGGCTGAACATCATCACTGTGCTGTGATCGTCCCGACACTCTGGTCTCCTTCACCACTCTGCTCCTGCCACCTCATTTATCTACTCAGATCAACTTTAAATTAAAACTGTAGAAACCTCAGTTTGAATTTGGAAATTGATTTTGGTTTCTTTATCATTTTTGTATTTTTAATTATGACTCCTTTTGTGGTGTTTATATTTTTGGTGTATGAATTCGAATTGGGTGCATCTGGTTTTGTGGTATTAAGTTCTTATTACCTTTCAATTTGTCGTTTAGTTCGTATTAGTAATATTGTGTGTAATTTCCAGCGTTCATTTTGTGTTATATTGGGATCATACATATTTATTCAATTGCTATCAATTATTGAAGTCCATTGATATCTGTTTATATTATTGCTTGCCTTAGCCTATTATGTTTGATAAGTGTATATATAGGGACAGGGCTAGCAGCTCCAATATGTCCCCTGACGAAGCCCGAAGACGTAACTAGTAGGGCGGTGGGAGACAGTGTACATGATAGTGCTGGGGAGGACAAGTAACGCTACTGGGGATAGCCTCTGACTGTCTATCGAAATCTTGCGAGTCACGAGTAACATCTCGCACGTCACGTCGGCGAAGTGCTTTGGGTGTCAAACGGAGTTGCGGTGGAGAGGGACACGGGTCATCTCTCATTTTGGAACCGCTAATGTACTCTCCAGGTTGTCACAAGAAGTACTGAGTCACACAGGGATACTGCTAAGAGGGAAGCGGGGACGTTTTCTTCTCTACAGGTTATAGATAGTTGGCAGGCAGGATCCAATGGACATGCAGAGTGCTCCTGCAATATATCTTTTATGATTTATAGCTCAATAAATTAGTTTTTGTACATGAGTCACACTTTTCTCTTTTTTCCTTATTTTGCTGCTGAAAATCTTTTGTGAGAGCCCAGCTGAGCCTCCAGTTCCCAGAGGACATCCTTCCATTGAGTGAGTACAGCAATCTGCATCTTCATAGAAGAGCCAAGCTTAATTTGGCATAGTGGATCCATTTCTAACAACATACCCAGCTAAGATTACTATTTCTGCCTGATTTGAACGGTTATCTTGTAAGTGTAATATTTACAGCAGGAATTAACTTATCTATTCTATACCATACAGAGTACACTATGTTATGTTTTTTTTTGTCTTTCTTCTCTCCTGTGCCCTTTAGGTCCTTTTCCAGAACTATAGTTGACTTTCTCTCTTGGGTGAGAGTTCGGACCAGCTGCATTTATTCAAGGTAGTTATTTATGTAACCCCGTGCATTATTTAGAATTATCCGTTTGCGCAATTCTGTTTTCAGTCAATTGCAAAACTGGTAAAAACAGGCTTCGTTGTGTTACTCTCGTGATATGGTTATTTTCGGGATTACTGTATTTGTTATATTGTTCAACCATCATGATGAGTTCTGTAAGAGCTATGTGATATTCTGTATTATAACTGGGATATGTTGTGTTAATTGGAAGGATGTTCAGTACAATGTAGAGTAGCAGGTCGTCAATGTCACCCACTGGCGCTGCCTCCGCACATTTTCGCCCTTTCCTCACACATCATATACAGTTGCAATTAGGATGGGCGAAAATTGCCCAGATCCGTTTCCAAGATTTAGTATGCATTTGCTCAACCCAAAAAATGTCGTTTCATGGTGGGTAAGACCGCAAGGTTTATTTGGTTGGTTTTATTCAGAGCGGATTTAATCAAAACCGCCATTGGATCAACCCTGTGGAACGATTTGTAAAATCACAATCACGGGATTCAGAGCAATCCGTTGGCAAATTTAAAATCACAAAGTATTGGTAATAATAATTTTGAAGATTAATCCGCGGACCTATGGAAACGTCCCCGCTGCCAGATCACAATTCACCCTAAAAATTTGCTCTAGTACAATTGCGGGCTGTTTCCATCCCCCGTACTTGGTGCGTGTACCACTGCATCGCTGTCAACGGTAGTGATAACGGCTGCTAGATTCTTCTGCTATCATTTGTAGGTCCATTGATTTATCAAAGATAAACTTTATTACTATTGCCATAATATGATCTCATACTTTTTATTTTAAACTAGTGGACGATATATATGAGTGCTCTGCTTCAAGCGAATTTTAATGGACTGTTTTGCCACTAAATTTGAACAAAAGGCCCTGAAATACCCATAACTCAGGTGGGAAAAACTGCCACGCAAATACCAATTACCCACATTACCACCCGGCTCTTGCGAAAATGACACGATAAGAAGACAATTACAAAATGGGTTGCGTAGGCAGATTTCTTGTTGACTGGTTCAGTAAATTGTGAGGATAACGCTGTTAAAATCCTTCTGAATCTATCACTGCAAATGATGAAAGATTTTATAGCAAAAAAATGGGCCGTTAGAAATCCGGTTGGCCCCTTTGACATAAGTGAATCATGATGCATTTTCACCTGATTTTCCTACGACAGTGTGCTATTTGGGGATAACCCTAAGGATCAAAGAGAACGTACAGTGATGCACATATTACTGGGACTTGTCAAATATTTCAATCCTGGATGTTCTTTCTTACCATTTTCAAAATTCAAACGCATGTCTGTTTTAATACACTGACATTAACCAGTTGGAGGTATAGGTATATTTTATTGTCCCTTTTCCTAAGGGCAATGATCGGCTACACTTACAAAGACACCATAAGAGTCTATTTCAAACGGACAACATTTAATGAATTCCAGGTGTTTTACCAATCAATTTAAACAGGGCACCTATATATACAGCACACAATGAGCATCCGGCAGGAACCTGACGAAGCTTATTGCGAAACGCGTTGTTCCCTGCCGGAGCTCATTGATAGAGGGACCCAGCCGACCGCAGGACATCCGGTGCAGATCCCCTCTTCCGGTTCCACTGCCGGACGCGCCAGTGAGAGCAACAACGGAGGAGGAGATCGTATAGGATTGTACCAAGCGGCTGATGCTGGGCAACAGAAGTTGCAATAGAGTGTGAGTGTACTTTTTGTTTTTGTCTATTCAAATTTGTGTAGTTCATTGTGTCATAAATTGTTTTATATCTTTTATGTTTCACAACATGTATGCATGTTTTATGCTCATGTCTTCACTGTTTACCTAATAAAGACCTGTTATATTGTTAACCCTGGTTTGCACACATCCTTTTTGGTCTTCTGGGAAACGGGGAGAGGAGACACTCACACACCACACCTATTGGGGATATTTGCCTGAGACGACCAGACACTATCCATACAGGACACCACCCTCTGAGGGCAAGAACTCACATTAGGCCGTGCGAGTTTTATGTGTATTGAGACTCCACCATATGAGTCTGCATTAACCCACTTCAGTCTGCGTTGAGGGAGAATTACCACACAAGTCCGTGTGAGTCACTGAATCCATATATTTATGTATTCTTTGATTAGATAGTGGAAAATTACCATCAACCCTTCCAGCGTATCCTCCTTTCACACCCATCCCCCCCCCCCAATCCCCCACACATGTGGATGTGATGCACTAATACTGTGTTTTTATTCCTCTTTTATTCCCTTTTTTATTCATTTAATTACATCTGGTTCCATCAATATCCTGAGGTCCACGAGGTTTGCGCTGACCATCTTTACACTACCACTGCCACGTCAAAGAAGGACACAGGGTTCCCTTCTTCAAGGTCAAGCAGCAACCACAAATTCAACAAAAGGGCCAGTATATATTTTATATACTCTTTTACACCACGAACACAACCTTACATTCATATTTTTATTATTCTTAATATAGTTAAGGCGTTGTAGCATTTTTTAGCCACACTATTTAGGGAGCGCCTCAGTTCAAACATCCTCTGTACAAAAATAGGGACAGCCATGGGCACAGAGGCATGACACCGCAATACGCAAATTTGTTCAGGGCAAAGTTAGAAAAATGCTATGTCCACCTGCAGTACCAAACTCCTGGTTTATTTCCGCTACATAGCTGATATTCTGATTATTTGGACTGCCAAAGAACAGGATCTCATCCAATTCAATAAAAGGTTTAATGACTTCCATCCAGGGCCGGAGTGTAGGTACATACTAGTCTGGATGATTCCTTGCAGAGCGACCCTCCTCCTGAAACGTTGCAGCGTCTTTACGTAATGTGACGATGTGTTGTCATGGCAATGAATCGCCATGTGATGTTGCAGTGTCATTTGACATCAGGTTGCCATGACAATGTGATGCTGCAGGAGCAGATGCCGCTTCGGAGAAGGTAAGACACCCGCCTCTCACATACTCCAACACACACACACTCACACACTCACTCACACACTCTATCTCATCTCGGGGTGAGGAGCGGTACTGCACCAGTCCGGGGACTCTGCAGATCCCTCCTCCAGTTGGGGCGGAAGTTGGATCCTAGCTCCGACAGGAGGAGTGAGATTATTGCAGCGATCAGGGAGCTGGAGAGCACCAGGGCAACCCTGATTGCCCGGTAGCACAATCTGCCCCTGATTCCTGTTTCCAGCCATTCCCACACACATATTAACTTTCTATACAATCTATATAAAGGACAAGAAAATACAGACAAACCTATATCACAAACCAAACGGACCAACCTACATACTGTACATAAGCTTCCTCCCCCGGGCACACACAACACACTATCTTTTATAGTTACAACTGGATTTGCTCAGATACTAAAGACTGGGAGCAGCATCTTGATACACTAAATAGGAACTTCATAAATCAAGGTCACAACAACAGAATCACAGAAGACAAAATACACAGAGATACAAGGAGTCAGAGGAAACCCCTCCTGAAATACAAACAGGAACAGGAGGAAAACTGGGTACTAATAGTTGTTACCTACAATCCCCAACTGTAAGTTGTGCGCAAAAAAATAGATAGCTAACAATCTACCATCAACTAACAGATTTAAATAAATCTTTCCAGAACCACCCCTACTCTCCTACTGTCAACCACCTGAGACAACTTATCGTCAGGAGCTCCTTATCAGAGACCACGAATCACGCGACATTCCCCTGTAAACACAAAAGATATAAGGCCTGTGCACACATTGTAACCACAGACAAGATACCTATACCACGCACACATCTGGACAGAGGCGGATTTTGAAATCCGCCGCCCCAGGCACTTACATATGCTTACCGCCTCCTTTCTGCCGTCTTCCTCCTTCCGAATTGCAGCGAAAAATGATGTCACGGACGTCACCAAAGTGACGTCTCATGGCGTCTCATTGCCATGGTAACGCGATGTCATGACATCCTACTGATGCCACAACATCACGTTTCCATGGCAAGGAGACGCCGTGTGATGCCATGTTGGTGGCGTCATTTGACGCTGCGAATCGGAAGTAGGAAGAAGGCGGCAGCAAGGAGACAGCAAGGAGGCGCCCCATCCGGCCCCATAGACAAGGTAGTGCGGCAAATGTATATGGGGTGGACATTTTTGCCGCCCCAAAATATTTTACGCCCTAGGCCCGGGCCTAATTGTTAATCTAACACTGCATCTGGAGTATAATATTCTGGAATCCTTTATGTGTGCCTCATCCAACATACACCGATAAGATACACACAATGTCCTAATAGTGGATCACATATAGGTGAAACAGAACCAACAAGAATACACCATTAATCACTATAAAAAAAAACCTGTGTGTGCTGTGCACGCGCATAGTAAGTGAAACTTCTTTGACTTTTGTCACAGAAATTGTATTTGTGTTGGTGATGTTTTAATTAAAAATCAAAATACAATTTCAGTGACAAAACGCAAATAAATTTGACTTAGAATGCGCGTGCTCGGCACACATCCCCTGTATTAGCTATTTGCACTAAGTGTGAATTCCTTGTGTGTATGTGTGTCAGTGTGTGTGTATGTGTGTCAGTCAGTGTGTGTCAGTCAGTGTGTGTGTATGTGTATGTCAGTCAGTGTGTGTGTGTATGTCAGTCAGTGTGTGTGTGTATGTGTGTCAGTCAGTCAGTGTGTATATGTATCTGTGTCAGTCAGTGTGTATGTGTAAGTCGCGTGTGTGTGTGTGTGTGTGTGTGTGTGTGTGTGTGTGTGTGTGTGTGTGTGTGTGTGTCAGTCAGTGTGTGTGTGTATGTGTGTCAGTCAGTGTGTATGTGTATTTGTGTCAGTCAGTGTGTTTGTGTAAGTCAGTGTGTGTGTCAGTCAGTGTGTATGTGTAAGTCAGTGTGTGTGTCAGTCAGTGTGTGGGGGAGGTGTGGGTGGGTCAGTCAGTGTGCGGGGAGGTGTGGGTGTGTGGGGAGGTGTGGGTGTGCGGGGAGGTGTGGGTGTGCGGGGAGGTGTGGGTGTGCGGGGAGGTGTGGGTGGGTGGGGAGGTGTGGGTGGGTGGGTCAATCAGTGTGTGGGGAGGTGTGGATGGGTCAGTCAGTGTGGGGGGGAGGTGTGGGTGGGTGGGTCAGTGTGGGGGGAGGTGTGGGTGGGTGGGGAGGGGGGGGGGGCAGGGGGGGGAGGGGGGGTCGAGTGTTATTGGGGGGAGCGGGCTGGGGGGGTGGGTTACAGGGGGTGGAGGAGGGGGGGTGGGGGGGGGAAGGGGGGGGAGGGGGGGGGTGGGGGTGGGTGAAGTGGGTGGGATCGGGGGGTGGGGATGGGTGGGCGAGGTGGGGGGGGAGGGTGGGGGGGGGTGGGGTGAGTGTGGGGGGAGGTGTGGGGGAGGGGGGGGTGGGTGGGTCAGGTGTTGGGGGAGTGTGGTGGGTGGGTGAGTCTGGTGTGGGGATGTGGGTGGGTGGGGGGGGTTTGTTTTGGTTTTGAGGGTGTGTAGGGAGGTGGTGGGGGAGGTGGGGAAGGGTGTGGGGAGCTTGTGGGGGGGTGTGTAAGGGGTGGGGGGAGGAGAGGTGGGTAAGTGCTGGGGGGAGGTGTGGGTGTGCGGGGAGGTGTGGGTGTGGGGAGGGGTGGGTGGGTCAGTCAGTGTGTGGAGAGGGGTGGGTGGGTCAGTCAGTGCGTGGGGAGGTGTGGGTGGGTGGGTCAGTCAGTGTGTGGGGAGGTGTGGGTGGGTGGGTCAGTGTGTGGGGAAGTGTGGGTGGGTGGGTCAGTGTGTGGGTGGGTGGGTCAGTGTGGGTGGGTCAGTCAGTGGGTGGGTGGGTCAGTGTGGGTGGGTCAGTCAGTGTGTGGGTCAGTGTGGGTGGGTCAGTCAGTGTGTGGGGAGGTGTGGATGGGTCAGTCAGTGTGTGTGTGTGTGTAGGGGGGGGCAGTCAGTGTGTGTGTGTGTCCTGCTGCAGCCAGGGGTGGGGTGTAAAATTGTGCACCACTTCTCCCCCTCCCCTTCTGCGCCCCCCCCTTCACAAATCCTGCACACCCCCCCTTCACAAATCCTGCACACACCCCCCCCTCCGCCACAAATTCTGCGCACACCCTTCCCCCCCCCGCGGGGTACATGCGCGCCGCCCGGGTCACCCTTTCTTCCAGGAGCCGGCGCCGAGCCCCTGTGCCGTGCGTGTGTTGCGCCGTATGTCACCGCTTCCTGCGAGCGCAGGGGCCCCGCGAACGCGTGTGGGGGGAACGACGCCGCTGCCAGCCGCTTCTGCGCATGTGTGGTGTCCGTCAGCAGCGCCATCACAACTGCGCATGCGCGGCATGGCAGCGGCCTTTGGAGCGGCGGCTATCGCATATGTCACGGTGTGTGGGGGGGTGTGGGGCTCGGGGGGGG
>WSYH01014038.1:0-16193 GCA_036426205.1 Ascaphus truei
CTCTTGTCGACCATATTCGTCATCATAGAGGGCGGTCTTTTCTGTTCGTGCCGAGTTCAGGCACCCCCACCATTCTTGGGTTGTTTTGTGGATGTGACTCGGTTCGGGTTCCCCGTAAGAGATGTCTTCCTCTTTATTGGACTGGAAGGGCCACTCTTCCGTGGGGTAGGGTTCATTACAGGAACGCTGCATCTTGTCCTCCATTTTTAGGCTAACAGGTGTAATTTTCTTCCTGACATCAGGAGGCGCTATTGCAGCTGTTGCCACTGTATTTGCTAGAACCTCCAATTGTGGTAGTCCTACAGGTGGGCATACCCTGCTTGTAGAGGTCATAGCTCTCACAGGCATCTCTGTAGACTTTTCTTTCTTGGGTAATTTTTTACAATATCAGCAGTACTGTGCATGCATTTTCTCTTATCAGGTATACAAGATGTACAGTTGCTAGGTAAAAACGTCTATTTGCTTTACACCATTTACTTGCTAGGTGCAATCCCCCCGCTTCAGCAACAGAATTTGGTTTTCTGCTTGAGTTCAGTAATTTTCAGTCTCATCTTTGGGTATTATGGCATTCACACTTCACACTTTGGGTGTCTGTTTTGCTCCCAAGATATATAAGCAGACTTTTTTACTTGCAGAAAAAAAAACATTCTTTGCAGTGGACTATTTCTTTCATTCCCGGCAGGATGACTCAACACTCAGCAATTGGCTTTGAAATACCTTTTACACAGTTCAGCAATCCCTTTTTCCCTTATAGGGCAATTTTACACTCAGCATTTGTAAGCTAAAAATTCCCCTGCTTCAGCACAGTCTTGTATCAATTTTCACACTTTTCTGCATATACTCCATTCACAGCTGGTAGCCCTATGCGGTGTGGCAACCTTTATTTGCAAAATCAATACCGCTCGTGGGTCACCATCTGTATTCACTGCTTCAGCGAAACTTTTGAAAACAACAAACACCTATCCCTTTTAAGGGCTGACTCACTTCTTGAACCCTGACTATGGCTGGAAAGCAAAACCCCTATTTCAATGACTATATTACACTTTGTGATAGGCAAATAAGGTTTAGCTGCTTCAGCAGTCTTTCTCCTCCTGGGATTGGGGTTTCAGTGCAGTGGTGTGTATCACTTTAATTCTGGTCTCTGCTGCCTGAGAGTTTTTTTTTTTTGAAAGTTGCTCAGACTGTTTGTAGGCAAAAAGCATTAAAAAATTTCACAGAAAAAATCTCCGGTTCTTTCTAACTTCAAAGACGACCTCTCGTCCCACTTCGGACACCATATGTAGACGGACGTTCACAGAGGTACACAATTGGAGACTTTATAAGGTGAAATTATAACGAGGCTTTATTGTGCCTTTTCCTTAACATCAGGAAACCATCCAAACAAGGGGGAAACACAGCTTCTATTCACTTGGGAGTGGTTCTAGTGAAATAATATGCAATTCACAACTCCCTTAGTTAAGCATGTCTCTCAGCCCCAAACACATAGCATGAAATGTTTGTAGATACTAGGACACAGCGTTCCCAGTGTACCGTGCTCAACTGCAGGAAATCTTTAGATGTCCATTTGAAATAATGCCTCTATATGAGGGAAACAGGGAGACACCCCCGAGAGATAACGAAGGTGCGGTTTGGCCTTGAGAGGTGGAAGGTGCATTGGTCATTCTCCACTCTCATCATAGTATTATCAGGGGCCAACCGCAGGCCAACCTTTCCGG
Source organism: Ascaphus truei (assembly GCA_036426205.1). Taxonomy (NCBI): domain Eukaryota; kingdom Metazoa; phylum Chordata; class Amphibia; order Anura; family Ascaphidae; genus Ascaphus; species Ascaphus truei. The sequence continues at coordinate 1,716 of WSYH01014038.1, forward strand.
GAACACAAACGCACATGTTCGTGCTTGAATTTTATAAACAAATGATGTGTAGAGGACGTAAAGGCTCTCAGGTTATTGGCACCCTATCGCCTGTTTGAAGAAAAAACCTCTGACTACCAATGGGCTTTGAGCAATCGTAACGCTAAATGAAACGGCTGTCATGACGTGTTTCGAAGGTTCCAGGTACTCTCCATTTTAAACAAAAGGGGAAGTATTCGTGTGAAGTTTCCTGCAGGAACCCATACCACTCAGAGGTTGAATCCAGCTGCATCTGGAGTGACGAGGCAATGTCTTCTTCAGCCACTCACTTCGTCATCATTTGGGGTGGTGACCCTCCTGTTCTCTGAGGTTCGCTTTCCACACAACCGACTGCTCTTTTTTGTCAAAGCTTTGTTCCAGGTCGCCCCTGTTGCCATCTTGGGTCTCGGCAAGAGGACTATACACGTTATTTCTTGAACGTCTATGCACCCTGACTGCCCACCGGATCTCTGAGAAGGCAGTGTCTTCGTCAGATTGTCTGATAACCTGGAGACAACGACGCGGGACGAATCGTGGGTGCTCGTGGGGTGATTTCAATTCAACTGCACTCGAGGCTCTGAAGACTCGGAGTGGTCCGAGCCCCCCGTGTTCTCTCGTCGGCACTTGCGGGAGGTCTCACCCCCCGCTACTCCTTGGTAGACGTCTGGGAGAACAACATCCCTGAGGTAATCCCTGAGTTCAACTATGTTTTAGGGTTTTTAAGGGAGGTGTGGTGAACGGAATCCTGGTCCAGATCGACGGGACTGTGACAATTAATCAGCCACAGGCCTGTCCGCGAGCCAGTCCAGTACCATTTAGGCTGGCGCGTTTTCAGACCAACAATTGTGCCGTCCGTGGACGGTGGCCGCTAACACCATCACGCCCTCGGGCCCGCCTATTGGCATTTCAAACAATACGGTTGTTGGAGGACATGGTTGTTTGCGACGTCTGTCCGATGACTTTTGGATGGGCCTGGAGAGGTTGCAGGTCAGACTTTGGCCCACTTAGTATAGATGGTGGGACTTGGGCAAGGTGCATCTTCTCCTCGGATGTCAAGAGCACACGAAAGGGGCCCATCAGGTGGCGGCGCGATGGCTGAGATTCGCGGCCCTTAGAGAAGATGTGCTCGATCTCTAGAGGCGGCTGTCTGTGGCAGGAGACCAATAACCTGCAGTGTACTACGTGGATAAAAGTTGTGCTCCATCCGGGACTTGGACGATCGTAGAGCTTCGGGGGCCGTAATGGTGTTGCGAATCTCGCATCGGCTTCCTCGGAGATGGGTCGGCAGTCGCCCTCTTTCTATCTTTCTACGCGCTGGTAGACAAAGAGGTGAAACCTGTAACACATCACTTGCTTGCTAGCGGAGGAACGGTAACCCCTCTGACTGGACCCGGTAGCTATCCGGGACAGAACTCCGGAGGTTTATATTTTTTACGCATACTTTTCTTCTGCCACGTTAGTTCCCATCCCTCTTGAATTTCAATGACCTTGTACTTTATGTGGTAAACACCCCATATTCCCCCCCCCCCTATTTAATCGGATAAAGAATTTCCTGCGGTCAAGTGAGGGTGAAAGAGAACCGGCTTGAGTTACCCTTTGAACTCTGCCGAGCTCTCTGGGGCCCTAAGATCTCATGTCTCCTCGGAAAAACGCCGGGGTGGACAGGCTGACTGTGGAGTTCTTTAGTTTTTTTTTGGGAGATGCTGGGGCCTTGATTTCCACCGAGTCTACCGAGCCCTGGAGAACCGTGATATGTCCTTTCATGGTCGCGGGCATGTTCATGTCTCTGCTGCCGAGAAGGGGGATCTTCGCCAGAATTGCCAACAGGTGACCATCTCCACTGCTCAGCACGATTAATAAGAATTGTGGCCAAAGCCTTTCTCGCCTGAGGCTCAATTCGCTGCTGGCAGTATTGTGGGGATTCCCCTCACCCCCGCCAGTCCCTATACTGCCCGGTCCGGAGGCATCATGCAACTTTTTCTGTTCCGGGACCACTGCTACACCACGCGCAGAGGACTGGTCTGTGTTCACCTCTTCACTCGCCTGCTTTCCTTTCCCTATAATCAGGAAAGGCGTTTGCATGGTGTATCACCGTTACCACAACCGCAAACCATGTCTCCAAAAGAAGAAAACGGCTAGAGGAGTGGGGCACCGAGCCAGGAACGTCATTCCGACCCTCGTGTACTCTTGGTGGTCGATTTTGTGGATCCTAGCCGAAGGTATACCTGACCATAGTTTATAATGGAGTTGCCATAGAGGTCTCCGGGTATGGGGGCCTATTCTTTATTCCCTGCGGGGCCCATGCATATCCGTCTACATGTTTAGACTTTTCGAGATCACCCACCTTCCATGCGTGTTTGTCCCACTAATCCCGTCCACACCTGGAAGAGCTAAGAGTTTTGTTATGTAGTTTAAGTATAAAAATCTTTAAATTCTGGGGGTCTTCCTATTTTTTGCCACCTTATACTGTTAACCCACTATCCGTCCTGCGGGAATTATCCCTTCCCGAGCTTATCCTCTGCCTAACTGAGGAGGAGGCTCACCGGGCTGGTGCTGCGGGAGCCCAACATGCGGGTAGTCCTGTCGGCTATTCGATGATGTGCTCCTCGTGGCCCAGGACCTGTTGATCTAGAGCGGGCACAAGCGTGCCAAAAGGTCTACACCGCGGCCTCTCTTCTGCTCGGATCAACTGGTCAAGTGCTCCGCATTTTGGTGGGTCCCCTTACAGGTGGGACACTTTGCCCCCTACGTTCGTAATTATCTCGGGGGAGACGATACTCTCAAATATTGGGAGTCTACCTGTTCTGCGGGAAGACCCAGTCTCCAGAAAACTTCAGTGATCTTAAGAGAGTCATGCTCGTCTGGGGTCATGGGGTATCTGTCGAGAATGCTTTCCCTTAGGGAGAACCCTGGTGATCAACCAGTGGTGGCCAGTCAGCTTTGGCACCGGCTGATAGCCATGGTGTCCGCCCCCGAATTTATCAACACAAGAATCCAGAGGAGATTGATGGATTTTCTCTGGATGGGGAAACATTGGGTCTTGCGGAGTTGCGTGTCTCCCTTTGAGAGGGTGGACAGGGGGGAGTGGTGTTTGTCCGCTCCCAGTTACACACTTTCCTTCCGCCTCCAATACCTGCAGAGATACCTATCGCAGATCCTCTCCGCGTGTGCCAGCTGGCAACCAGTTTCTTCGCCAGCTGGCAATTGAGGTATGACCGGCAACTGTTTATCATCAGGCCCGAGGGTTTAGGTAGGAAACCCTCTCGGAGCTGCCGGCATACTACCGGGACTTGTTAAAGGCCTGGAAACTGGTCTCCGCGACCAGGAAGGAACCCGGCGGCGGGGGTTGATTTCTTCTCCTCGCGGAGCCCCGTGCGTGTAATATCGGCAGTGGGGGGCTCGATGTTTGGATTCATCCTCTATTTGCCCCGCTAATCCTGCGCAGGTGACCAGAGTCGGGGGTATCTCCGGACTATGAGCGGCGAACTGGGTAAGTCGCAGAAGTGTCTTCAGCCCCATATGGTTATGCCACTGCCCGCGTCCCTCGTCGTTTGATCCGGAGAGATTAAAGATGCCATCCACCCAAACTCCCCACCTCATCGAGGGGGTATTGCAGACCGGGAGCCTTGTCAACCTATCAATTTCAGCTCTCGGATCTTTGCGTGGAAAACCCAAACCCGGCAACCCCCTCAGGCTCCTCTATCTCCCCACCCGCCTCAGCAGGTTGTGGGATGTGTCCCCGGGCTGTTTACCCTGTCGCTTATTTACCTTCAATCGTGCTACCGGACATCCTCGCTTTGGTGCCCTCAACACAACCCCCGACCGCCATGATACATCTGGAGGCGGGTATTTCCTCGACGAGGGCGGAGTAGACCCCCCGGTGAGGGAACTCTATTCAGCTTGTGGTTCCCCCGTCCCGCTCGGGGATTTGAGTTGGAGGGTCCTCCAGGGAGCGCTGAGCACAGGAGAGTATTTGGCACACTTCACCAGACTCCCCCGCCGCCTGTCCCTGTCTTGGCACGAGAGTCGTATAGACCAACATTTATCTAAATTGCGCAGACTGCAGCCCCTCTATCCACCTTGAGGAGCCTTCTTCTTCGCTCCAGTTCTGGCTAAATTTTCCCCTCATCTTTTATTTTTGGTGCACCAGTGTCCCGATGCAATAAGCTGAGTGATCTGCCTACAAACCTGTCCTCTGGCAACGGCTATGGTAGCCATTTACAAGACAGAGGCAGCGTTTGGAGAGAGGGGTCCCAACGACATCGTGGCCGTGTTCCGGGCTGGTGCACTCCCGTATCTGGGCAGAGTTTCACTAACGCCGATCCGCTGGGACGTTTCGGAGTTTGCCTCCCAGTGGCGTTAGGCGGGTGCTCTGCTCTGTATCCCCCACATGGGTTCTTTTGAGTTAACCCTTCTTTTTTAAGTCCACTTTTCACAGTGCCTTGTTGGTTCCCTTTATATTTTTTGTTGACTGGTTTTCTTTGCTTACTTGGCAACAAGTAGAATTGCTGTTTCAACTGAATTGGCCATTAACCAGATCAAAATAGCCCCCCTTGAACCTGCAATCAAGAATCACCTGCCTCTGCAATGTAGACGCAGCCTGCTTCTTGCGCCTCCTATGCAGCTCTGTCTTCATGGCTGTCTGTTCTATTAAAACTCCTGCCCGCCCACCAGGAGTTGCTGAACATAGACTTCTCTAGTACCTGTGTTTTGCCACAGCCTGTGTTTGGCCTGCCTGGCCTTCTTGTCATAGTTCTCAGTTTTGGCAGACCCCACCGCACGGCCCGGTTACACTGAAGCCTCAGTGTTTCTTGTCCTGTCTGCTGTACCTTTCCCTGTTCTTCCAGTCCTGCAGAGGCCTGCATCATGCTTCCTGTTTACCTGCTGCATACTCTCCTTGCAGAGGCCCTGCATCGTTGATCCTGTTACTGTGCGCAATCTCCTGCTTCCAGTGGCTTCCGCTACTCACAGCTGTACCCGGCTAGGGGGTGCTGTTTGTCTGATGTACTGGATCCCCTATCTCTCCTGCAGGGCCTGCATCGGTGCTTCCTGTTACCTGCTGCATACTCTCCATTGCAGAGGCTTGCATCGTTTTTCCTGTTACACTGCTGCAATCTCCTGCTCCCAGTGGTCTCACCTACTCACAGCTGTACACCCCGTGCAGGGGGTGCTGTTTTGTGCTGATGCACTGGATCCCCCGTTCCGTTCCTGTCTACGTTGGGCACCTTCGCTCAGCGTCTGTTGGCCGAAACCTCAGCATTGGATTCGTTACCCAGCCTTCTCCTATCCTGACCCGGCTTGTCCACGGATTACCCTGCCTTCTCCAGTCCCGAGCTCCTACTACGTACGAACCTGCTGCGCAATCCAATCAGCCTGCGTGGTCTAAAGGTCGGCGTAACATCCTATCCCCACCCTCAGCCCCGCGTCCGGTCCCATGTTGTGGTGAGCACGTACATTACACCCCTGCCAATTTTTCCATTCCCTCCCTGCCTCTCCTCCCATGTGTCCCTTCCCTGCCATGCCTCAATTCTCTGCCTGTGTGGCCCTGCGCAAACCCTACCTGTGCGGCGGTCACCCCTGCGGTGGCGCCCCCCCTGCCATGCGGCGGCCCGCGGTGCCATGTGGAGCCCCCCCCTACTGTGTCTCGGCCCCCCCCTAACCGTGTTCTCGGCACCCCCCCCCCCTACCGTGTCTCGTCGTCCCCCTGCCGAGGCTGCAGCTGCCCCCCCCTTCTGTGGGGGCTTGCGCTCGCATGCGGAGGCCCCGCCTTGAGCGGCGCTCCCCCTTGAGCCGGTAATCCCCGACTGCACATGGCCCGCTTTCTCTTCCTGCCACCTGCTACGCTAGCCACCTTGCCCGGGGCCCCATGCCGCCTACCAGGTGTGCCCCGCTCTATCGGAGGCCTCCTGAGGGTGCGGCGGCTACCATGCCGGGTGGGGCCGCCCTGCGATGGCGCCCGCGCTGCTATGAGGAGGCCCCTGCCTTCCCTGGCAGCGGCTCACCATGCTGTTGCAAGGCCCCCTGCAGTGATGCGGCCCGCTCTTCATGCGGAGCTCCCCCTTCCGTTTGGTCCCCCCTGCCTGGCAAGCCCCCCCTTTCTCTGGGCAACCGCCCCCACTACGGCGCGGAGACCCCCCCTTCCGTTTAGTGCCCCCGCTCGGTTGTGGAGCCAGTGAGTGTTGAGAGAATAGTGTGAGACCAGATGGGTGAGACAATTGGTTGTGGCAGTGGTGTGTGAGCCAGTGTGTGTAGCACCGTGGTGTGAACAGTGATTGTGAGACAATTGAGTGATACAGTTGAGTTGTGAGCAAGTGAGTGTGAGACATGAGTGTGAGACAGTGAGTGTGAGACAGTGAGTGTGAGACATTAGTCGTGTGTGACATGTGCAGTGTGGACAGGTGTGACATGTGTGACAATGTGTGACAAGTGACAGCAGTGTGAACAATGTGAGACACATGACAGTGTGTGGCAGTTGTGAGACAATGACAGTGTGACAGTGTGGTGAACCGTGACAGTGTGTACAGTGGGCGGCCCGTGCTGCGCCGTGTGGAGGCCCCCCTACCGTGTGGTGCCCCCCCTGCAATGCCAGGCCTCCCATGCCGTCCGTAGGGCCCCCTGCATCGGTCGTTTTTGAATTGTGTGAGAAAGTGAGTGACAGTGGTGACAGTGACAGTGTGTGGCAGTGTGACACAGTGTGTGACATGAGTGTGTGTGAATACAGACCCACCCAGTATCACAACCAGTGTCAGTCAGGCAGTCAAGTGTCAGTCAACCCCGCACTCACACCACCCAAGTGTCAGTCAGTCACCCAACCAGTGGTCAGTCCTCAGTCAGTCAAATGTCAGTCAAGGTGTCAGTCAGTCAGTCAGTCACCCACCCACCCACCCACCCAAGTGTCAGTCAAAAGTGTCAGTCAGTCAGTCACCCACCCACGTGTAAGTCACCGAAAACCACCCACCCACCACGTGTCAGTCAGTCAACCCAAGTGTCAGTCCTTCAACCCAAAGTGTCGGTCAATCATGTGTCAGTCAGTCACCCCACCAGAGTGTCAGTCACCCCCACCACCTCACCCCAACTCTCTCTCTCTCTCTCTCGTCATCCTCTCTCTCACCCTCTCTCTGTGTCAAAACTCTTTATCTCTGTACCCTCTCTTCTGTCAGCCTCTCTCTCCTCTCTCTCACCCTCTCGCTCACCCTCTCTCTCTTCACCCTCTCTCTGAAAATAAAAGACACCTCTCTCCTCTCTCTCGACCACATCATCCCATCCCAAAATCAATCGTCTCTCCACTATCTCTCTTGTCATCCCCTCTCTCTCTCTCCATCTCCACCCTTTCTCTCTGCTCTGTCAGCCCCCTCCTCTCTCTCTGGGTCGCCTCTCTCTGTGTGTGTCGCGCTATTGTGTGTCGCTCGCCTCGTGTGGTCGCGCTCTCTCTGTTTTGCGCGCTCTCCTCTGTGTGTGTCGCGTCTCTCTGTGTGTGTCGCGCTCCTCTGTGGTGTCGCGCGCTTTTCGTCTGTGTGGGTCGCGCTCTCTGTGTGTGTCGTGCTCTCTGTGTGTGTCGTGCTCTCTGTGTCACTCTCTCTCTCTGGGTCCACTCTCTCTCCTCTCTCTTTCCTGTCGTCACCTCTCTCCTGTCACTCTCTTCTCTCTCTTGTGCCCACCCTCTTTCTCTGTCACATTCGCTTTCTGTCACACTCTGTTTTCTCTGTCACACTGTGTCACTCTTAAACTGTGTCTCTATGTAAACTGTGTCCTGTCACACTCTTTGTCTTCTTACACTTCTGTGTCTCTTCTCTGTTCTTACACTCTGTGTCTCTCTGTCCACGCTCTCTGTCACACTCTGTACCTCTGTCCTCTTGTCACACCTGTTCTCCCTGTCCACACTCTCTCTGTCTCTCACACTCTCTCTGTCTCTCACACTCTCTCTGTCTCTCACCTCTCTCCTGTCTTCACTCTCTCGTCTCGTCACACCTCTCTGTCTCTCCTCTCTATCTCTCACCTCCCTCTTCTCTCACACTCTTCCCTCTGTCTCTCACAACGCTGTTTTCTCACCCTCTCTGTCTCCTCACACTCTCTCTGTCTCTCACACCTCCTCTGTCTCTCTCACTCTCTCTATCTCACACTCTGGATATCTTTTTATCCTAATATCTTAATTGCCCTCTACCTACAACCGAAATAACTTATACTGCTTTCTCCCAGATCTGACTCTCAAGCTTCACACGGGAGACATTGGAACCTCCCCTAACCAGAGAAACAGGTAGAAAACACCTCCCCTCCAATTATAACATTGCAGGGAAAGAGGGTACTGGACATTTAGGGACTGCAGATCAGGTAAATATCCCAGCCGGGATTGCTGCTTTTAGATATTGTGAAGCGGGGGCATCCTGACACTGTTAAAGGGGTTCAGGGAAACTATTCATTCACATCTGGCTTTTTTTTCTAGATCCGACATTTCCACACACTCTCACACTCTCACACTCTCATAAGCAGGACTAATTATAGTAAAATATAAATGTAAAACAATAAATAAACTTATTTAAAACAACTGTTGTTATTAGCTCTTATTAGTTCAATTTCTTTCGTTTAAAAAAAAGCGGCGCTGGGGCAGGGCTAGGGAGGGGTAGGTGGCGAGTTAGGATTTTTTGTTCGGCGATTAGATTTTTGGAGTGATTTGTCGACCACTGTGTATACATATATATATAGTAGATGTGTGTTATACATTATTATCCATACTTTTACTGTTCTTTTCCTGCCAATCACGGATTCTTTCTGCGTATGAGCCCTGACAAAAGTGCCTGTTGTCTATTCCAGCCGTTTGGTGTGTCCCAGTACATTGTGTGTTCCTGACCGTGCCCAATAACATGAACATGCATCCACATGTCAAAAGATAGTTCCAAACTGGCGCTGAATGAACAGCACCTGGCGCATACTCTAACAGGCGATCTAGTACATTGGTCGCGGCTGTGTTGCCGCCATCTCCTCACCCCGCGCCGCTTCGACGCCAAGATAAATCCCTAACCTTACCCTAAAAACCCCTTACCTAACCCCTAATACTAATGCTACCCGTAGACGGACGTTCACAGAGGTACACAATTGGAGACTTTATAAGGTGAAATTATAACAGGCTTTATTGTGCCTTTTCCTTAACATCAAGGAAAACCATCCAAACAGGGAAACACAGCTTCTATTCACTTGGTGGTTCTAGTGAAATAAATGCAATTCACACTCCCTTATGTAAGCATGTCTCCCAGCCCAAACACATAGCATGAAATGACAGATATAAAAAGTCTTGTAATAAAAGTCTAATCTGTTCCTTGTAGTTTGGAGGGAAAATCTTCTCTTCGTCCTGGTTGTCATCATCGTTTTAGAAATTTTCCCCTTGTCTTGAAGCGCTCTGCTGTGTCTTCTGGCAAGCTCAAGACATGGTCAGCTCCAGAGATCTGTGTTCTCTTGGTCATTCTCTCCTGGGAGACTCAAGAACCTCTGCTCTGTCTTCCAAAGTTCAGCTCACACGCGACGCTAAGGAGTCACTTCCTGTCTCAACAGACAGCTTTTGTAAGCAATCTAAATCAGGCAGGTGGTGTTTATTATTGCTACCAGCAGTTTAACCACCACTGCTAGATTAAGGTACATTACTTGAAACAGGATTACTCCCCTGTTACATACCTCCCCTGTTTGTGGAGCTCGGGCTTGCCACGGCAAAGCCCATCCTTCCACTTCATTCTAGATAGGCCAAAGCCCATCCTTCCACTCTCATTCTAGATATCTCTGTGACTTGAATGAGAGTGGTTTGAGGAAGAGAACCCTCAGTCCTGCTGGGATTGGAGCCCTTTCTCCAGTTATTCGTGTCTCCTCCTGAAGGTGCTTGAGATCACACCCCTCAGTCGCTCGGGAGGACTTTTCCCAAGTATATTATTTTTCTCTTTCTACGTGCGCGGTCATGAGATTTCCCTTGCGTCGGGTGCTCATCTTATTGTAGGCATACTGTAATGGCAGCAGTTTGCAGAGCGTTTAAGAACAGCCCTTTGACTTTTCCGCTCTTGAAGCTGTCTCTCTGCCCTTTTCCCACTCAATGGTGCTGCTAGTTCAGCCTCTTTGAGTTAAGTTGCAATTCTACAACCCACTTCCAGAGAATGTCCCATCTTTTCAGCTTCATCAGCTAAGATCTCTTGGGTTTTAATTCAGCACGTGTACATCTTTTGTTGCCTGCTGGTGGGCTGAAGGTTTTGCTAGTCTTTCAGATGAGCGGTATTCCCAGCTCTCACTGTACCCTTGTCCGTCATGGTTTTTTGAGGCTGTGGGATACTGACGCTTAGTCAGGGTCAATACTTGTCCTTGTAGGACTGTAATCTCATCCGCGAGAGATCCCTGTTTTTTGAGTGCGTCTTCAGGGAATTTCTGCATGCTTTGCTTCTCTGGCTTGCTTCCACTTTTTAATTGCATGTGAAGCACTATACTCTTTGCTTGGGGCCACAGTTTACTTGTTTCATGTCTGGACCTTCTTGTGCTCCCTTTTGTGCCAGGTCACCTGGGTTCTAAGCTTGGCCTTTAGCGTTGCTTTGGTGATGCTCAGGGTAGCCTTCAGTTTCTCCTGCTGCTTTGCGGGGACATACTGGTCATCAGACGTTCCTGCAGCACTTGCATTTCTTTAACAGCCTGCAATTGTCATCCTGCAGAGTTCCTGCTTCTCCTCTGCCTTCTCGAGGTGCGTACGTCAACCTTGCAGTTGGTTCTGCAGTCGGTGCTCTGCTTCAAACTTCTCAACCTTCCAAAAGTCTTTATTTCTTTAGCTCGTGCAGCTTTTTCATTTTTCCTTGACGTCGTTTGTCAAATTAAAATTTTCTTCTTTGAGTTTTAACGTTTTTCTTGTAATCTTAAATGTTCTCTCCTTTTTCAGTCTCTGTACTATTCAGGGCTTCTTTGCACGTCCTCCTTCCATTTACGCATCTGCTTGAGACTGACAGTCTCCTGGCGTGAGACATCCTTCTCTAGGTTAGGGTCGAAGCTCCTTCTGGGAGACTTGAGATTTGTATTAAGATTGGCAATAGTTTCTTTAAGCAATGTCCAGCTCCTCCCCAGTGAGACTGTGTAGTTCCTTTCTGAAACTTCCAGGACTGTGCGGCAGCTGTTGGTCTCATGATGTGAGGCATCCAGTGCTTGCTGCGGAGTGTCTGAACCTCTTTCTGAGATACGTCCACCTCTAATCCGGACACTGTTTACCTCCTGTTGTGAGGCATTCAGCTCTATGCGAGAGTGTGAACCTCTTGCTGGAAGACTGCATCTGCTTCAGTGCCTCCTCATACTCCGCTTTAGCGTACCACCATTTTTCAGATTGGCTCTGCTTTCCATCCATGGCGGAAATAGTAGCATTTGCATTATCTAGCTCAGTCTTGAGATCGTCTAATTTTGTCCTGGTTAAAGAGTAAATTGTGAGCACACTTTTTGTAGTTTCACTTTATTTTTTTCTGTAGCTCTGTGTAACCATATTCCTTTTGTTTCAATTGTTCACGGAGCATATCACAGTCATGCCTGGCATTTTTCAGGGCATCTTTAGGGTTGGTCAAGGGATCGTCACTCATGTTTCCGGCTCCACTTCCCTGGGATGGTTGGTTTGGGGTTCCTCACTGTTGGCACCGGACACACTTCTTTGGGGTACACACTTCTGCTTGGCCCCTCTGATATTCGGTTAACCCGGGACGAATTCTCCATTTTCTCTAGCTGCAGGGCAACTCACGGTCCCCCTTTTCCTCCACAGGATCTGCGGACGTGTCTGTTCCTTCCACGGTAAGTGAAGAACCGCTTTTCTTTTTCTTTTTCTTTTTTCCGCTTTTTGTTTTGGATGACTCCGTCCATCAGGACTACTGGGGTCTCCTTCTTATTTGATACTTTAGCAGCTTCATTATATACGCCAGGCTTTTCTTGCAGTTGCTTTAGCTGACAGAAATATTGGGTGATCTGCTTGCTCCCGCTCTTCTCTTGTCGACCATATTCGTCATCATAGAGGGCGGTCTTTTCTGTTCGTGCCGAGTTCAGGCACCCCCACCATTCTTGGTTGTTTGGGTGTATGGGACTCGGTTCGGGTTCCCCGTAAGAGATGTCTTCCTCTTTATTGGACTGAAGGGCCACTCTTCCGTGGGGTAGGGTTCATTACAGGAACGCTGCATCTTGTCCTCCATTTTTAGGCTAACAGGTGTAATTTTCTTCCTGACATCAGGAGGCGCTATTGCAGCTGTTGCCACTGTATTTTGCAGAACCTCCAATTGTGGTAGTCCTACAGGTGGGCATACCCTGCTGTAGAGGTCATAGCTCTCACAGGCATCTCTGTAGATTTTCTTTCTTGGGTAATTTTTTACAATATCAGCAGTACTGTGCATGCATTTCCTCTTATCAGGTATACAAGATGTACAGTTGCTAGGTGAAAAAACGTCTATTTGCTTTACACCATTTACTTGCTAGTGCAATCCCCCCGCTTCCAACAGAATTTGGTTTTCTCTGCTTGAGTTCAGTAATTTTCGTCTCATCTTTGGGTATTATGGCATTCACACTTCACACTTTGGTGTCTGTTTTGCTCCCAAGATATATAGCAGACTTTTTTACTTGCAGAAAAAAACAACTTCTTGCGTGGCCTATTTCTTTCATTCCCGGCAGGATGACTCAACACTCAGCAATTGGCTTTGAAATACCTTTTACCAGTTCAGCAATCCCTTTTTCCCTTATAGGGCAATTTTACACACTCAGCATTTGTAAGCTAAAAATTCCCCTGCTTCAGCACAGTCTTGTATCAATTTCCCACTTTTCTGCATATACTCCATTCACAGCTGGTAGCCCTATGCGGTGTGGCAACCTTTATTTGCAAAATCAATACCGCTCGTGGGTCACCATCTGTATTCACTGCTTCAGCGAAACTTTTGAAAACAACAAACACCTATCCCTTTTAGGGCTGACTCACTTCTTGAACCCTGACTATGGCTGGAAAGCAAAACCCCTATTTCAATGACTATATTACACTTTGTGATAGGCAAATAAGGTTTACTGCTTCAGCGTCTTTCCCTCCTGGGATTGGGGTTTCAGTGCAGTGGTTATCACTTTAATTCTGGTCTCTGCTGCCTGAGAGTTTTTTTTTTTTGAAAGTTGCTCAGACTTTTTGTAGGCAAAAAGCATTAAAAATTTCACAGAAAAAATCTCCGGTTCTTTCTCTAACTTCAAGACGACCTCTCGTCCCACTTCGGACACCATATGTAGACGGACGTTCACAGGTCACAATTGGAGACTTTATAAGGTGAAATTATAACGAGCCTTTATTGTGCCTTTTCCTTAACATCAGGAAACCATCCAAACAAGGGGGAACCACAGCTTCTATTCACTTGGAGTGGTTTAGTGAAATAATGCAATTCACAACTCCCTTAGTTAAGCATGTCTCTCAGCCCCAAACACATAGCATGAAATGTTTGTAGATACTAGGACACCAGCGTTCCCAGTGTACCGTGCTCAACTGCAGGAATCTTTAGATGTCCATTGAATAATGCCTCTATATGAGGGAAACAGGGAGACACCACTCTCTACAGATATATGGATAAATTGTGTCTCTGATTATCTCTCCTGAAATATGGGGGAACTGTATTATATTGGTGAGTGTCAGTTAAAAATCTCAGACCTCCCAGTAACCACAGAATGTTGTATCCCCCCTGGAGAAAAGACAAGTGAATGAATAGCCACCGTAATAAAACGGATGGATGTACTCACAGTAGAGAGAAATCCTGTAGTGAGTCCCAACGGCGTGCATCACGTTTGGAAAGCAGCAAAAGAATATCCTTGCGGAAAGAACGGAGCACAGCAATTGCAGTAAGAAGGGGGCTAGATACCGCTGTTAAAAATCCTTTATTCCATGGTAGACATCATGGCATGGGATTGTTATAAAATCTCGAACGCGTTTCGGGCCGTCGCCCTTTGTCAACGAGAAGATTCTCGTTGACAAAGGGCGACGGCCCGAAACGCGTTCGAGATTTTAACATATCCCATGCCATGATGTCTACCATGGAATAAAGGATTTTTAACAGCGGTATCTAGCCCCCTTCTTACTGCAATTGCTGTGCTCCTTTCTTTCGCAAGGATATCTTTTTTTTCATAGCATGAAATGAACAGATATAAAAGTCTTGTAATAAAGTCTTATCATTTCCTTGTAGTTTGGAGGGGAAATATTCTCTGCCCTGGTTGCTACCTTTTCTTCAGGTTTGTCAGCATTCAGGTTTAGAAATTTCCCCTGTTCTTGGAAGCAGCTCTGCTGTGTCTTCTGGCAGAGCTCAAGACTGGTCACTCCAGAGATCTGTTTCTTATTCAGTCTCTCCTGGGAGACTCAAGAACCTCTGCTCTGTCTCCAAAGTTCAGCTCACAACGTGAGCTAAGGAGTCACTTCCTGTCTCAACAGACAGGTTTTTAAGCAATCTAAATCAGGCAGGTGGTGTT
>WSYH01014039.1:0-16193 GCA_036426205.1 Ascaphus truei
GCTCTTGTCTAATCACGTGGGTTAATGTACATGTAATTTAGAGTGCAGAGAGGTTTGCATTTCGACTCTCTCGCTTACATCCTAGAGCCCTGTGTGGCTGGGGGTGTTTTCGGTGCGCTGCTCCCGTCCCGTGCATCCAGTTCGGTGTGGTCAAATGACGGTCTCCTCCTAGTATCAACAGTAACCAGAAGGATTTGCCTGGACACTTGGGACCGTGCGTTCCCCCCCCGCCACGCTACGAACAGATAGATCAAGACGGAGAATTGTGTTATGTGTTGCGTGTTCTGGCAAAAGACTATGTGGTCTAATTGATCTGGTGACCACGGTACTATAAACAGGAGCATTGTTGTTGAAGACGTGGGGTGGAACCAGGTGTAGTGTGTGGGCGCCAGCAGCAGTAGAGGCTGATTATCATGTGTAGTTTTAGATCCCTAAAGGGATAGGGATTGTTTGTTTATATAATTTGATTTCTTGTTTCTTGAAATAACAGTGTGGGAAAGACTCTACACTTAATTGAGTAAACCGCTGTAAGTCATATATCTGAGTGCCTCTTGCCTACTACATGTTAACAGGGCGTGCAGTCCCTCCTACTTGGACTTGAAAAGTAAAGCAGGGTCAGAAGTCCTGAGTTGTGGCGGCATAATAACTGGGTTGCGTGTGGATCGCTGTTTGGTTTGTATAAAATAAAACAACAGACCGGTGTCCCTTATGAAGGAACTGGGTGTGCGGGGCAGGAACCAGACTAGACGTCAGCGCTATCAATGATAGTGGGTCGTTTGGTCTACATGCTGTGATAGGGTATATATATGAGTGGCTGTATAATATAACTAGGTATAGTGTATATATATTCGTTTATAATAGTAGGGGGATAGGTTGTTATGTGTATATTGTAATTTGATGTCATGTCTTTTATTATCAGGCGCTCATATAGTACAAATAGCGGCTTCACAGTA
This sequence comes from Ascaphus truei, assembly GCA_036426205.1. Classification (NCBI taxonomy): domain Eukaryota; kingdom Metazoa; phylum Chordata; class Amphibia; order Anura; family Ascaphidae; genus Ascaphus; species Ascaphus truei. The sequence goes on from WSYH01014039.1 coordinate 954, forward strand.
GTAATTACATGATCATATATAATCGACACTAAATTTATTTCAGAAGACCCTAGGTCAATAGTGCTTCAACTAAAAGTAACATTAACGAAGAGGGTCCCTGCTCCGAGGAGACTTACATCTAATGTTGTAAGTAGGGGGATACGTCAGTAGAGCATTAGGAGGGAATCTAGTAGAAAGTGCATCTGCAGGGGGCCAGACTTAATGTATCATGTGTCCGGATTATCCAGTGCTATTCATATGCTTCTTTAAGCAGATATGTCTTAAGGTTTCAAAGGTCGATAGAGAGGGTGCAAGTCGGCAGGTAATGAGGGGAAGGGCATTCCAGAGGTGCGGGGCAAAAGGTGAGAAAGGTTTAAATGCGGAGAGAGGCTTTAGATCACAGAGAGTAGAAAGAAGACATCCTTGAGAAGAACGCAAGAGTCGGGATGGTGTCATAGCGAGAAATTAGGGCTGAGATGTAAGGAGGGGCAAAGAATGTAAGGCTTTAAAAGTGAGGAGGAGAATTGAGTGTGAGTTACGGGATTTGATCACGAAGCCAGGAGAGGATTTTAGCGAGGGAGATCGGAGACAGATTTATGTAAGAAGTTAGAGTGCTGTTCGGCAGCAGCGTTTAATAAGATTGTAGGGGAGACGGTGGGGCAGGAAGGCCGGACAGCAGGAGGTTGCGTCAGTATTGTGAACTGAGAGATACGAGTGCCTGAATCAAGTTTTAGCAGTACCGTAACAGAGAAAGGGCGTACTTTTGTGATATTGCAGAGGAAAACAAGCGACAAGTTTTAGAAACGTTTTGAATTTGAGAGGAGAATAAAGAGAGAGCAGAGAATCAAGTGTAACCCTAGCCAGCGCTTGGGCTACTGGTGAATGATTGTATTTGCATGTATAGTGGAATATAGTAGGGACCGGTTATGGAGCAGGATGACGTCTAAGTCTGTTTTTGCCATGTTAAGTTTTCCGTCGGGATGGCCATCCAGGATGATATTCCAGGCGGGCATTCCATAAATTTGGACTGTGAGCTGGTGAGGTCAGGGGTTGAAAGGTGGGTAATGTTTGTGTCATCAACATAGAGGTGATATATTATCAACCCAAAGAGGAGGTGAGGCAAATAAAAAAAAAAAAAAAAAAAAAGATTTTGTTTATATATACCCCCGCCATCCATTTCTATACAAGTCACCTAGAGGGAGTGTAAAGGAGATAAGATAAGGGGCTCCACCGGCAAACAAGAGCACCCCGTGTGTGTGGCACGCCCACAGAGAGCTCAATACAGAGAAGAGAGGTGAGTTTAGCAAAAGGATACTGCTACCAACGTAGGGGACGGGAGAGGTAACCACGGAGAGGAGACATCCAGGAGCTATAGCTTTGTGTCTTAATCCGAATACCCACGAGAAAGTATGGGTAGAATGTTAAAGGGTGTGGAGGGTGGTCCACCACGTGGGTAAGCAATGGCGTGTGTGCATGGAGAGGACATGACGAAAGCTCAACTACCGACAGCAAGAGTTGTAATGTATGACCGGTCTGGTCTTTGGGGCAGGTGCGATTGGAGGGAAACCGCGTCCGTTAATATTGACCGGGAGGGGCTGTGTTCGATCAGTAGAGTGATCGTGCGTAAGGCTAGATTGTAGAGGGTTCTAGCAAGTAGAATAGGTGTTTAGTTAAAGTGTAGGCAATCGAGAGACTACACGACCTGTAATCAAAGGGGTTTGGGGATGGACAATCTAAGCACAATCGATGGAGACAGGTCTATAGTTAAAAAGACAGGGTAGGGTAAAAGCCATGCTGTTTTTGAGTAATGGATATGAAACCAGAAAACATGAACGACTGGCAATACACTCTGAGGACGTACGCATGGAAAGGTACCGGCCCAGGCAAGTAGACCGCAGGAGTTAACTAGATCTGTGTGAGCATAGGGATTAAAGTAACAGGGCTCAGAAGGTTTCTATAGAGGCATGGGAAGGGAATGGAGCGATCAGCAGAGCGCCGCGGCAAGTGGTAGAGGGCAGAAATAGAGAGGATCGCACGCATGACACATCCTCCTCCCGCTACCACATCAGCGGAAAAGGTCCAACGAAAGGCACAGGAGAGAGTTGCGAAACAAGTCGTGGGGAATCGGAGGAATCAGCACCCGATGGGATGTTCCCTGACCGCAATATTGCAACATTCCCCACCCTCTATATCCTTAAGGAAAAGCACGTCCATGCAAAGTATTAGAGTTGGGGGAGATGTGAGGAAGAAGGCTGGTGGAGGCCTCCGAAGGGAGTGTCTGAATTAGGAGAGTCAAAGACAGAAAGAGTAGCGTTGGTTTTTAGACTTGTGCTGGTTTATTAGTGAATGAAAAGAGAGTATTGCGCTCTCTTATTACATGAGGAGAGGGGCATGCTTGTCGAAAACAGTCAGACAGCAAATAAGTTTGTAGTGCATGAAGCCTGCGAGACATGAGCATTCTCCTCAGAGGCATTCTCAGCGAGACATGAAGTGGAGGAATGCAGTACAAATGCAGTGTCAGTTGGACAGGTATTAGTGCTCAGCGCTACCTGGGGTTAGAATGTCTGGCGAAGAGACGGCAGAGAGAAAGATGGGACCATGCAAGATAAGAGGGAGATAAGAGCAGAGTGATAGTCTCCTGACCCAGCGTTGTTCAGGGTCTCTCAGCGAACCTGCCAAGCGTGAGGAGACGAGAGGAGACGGGAGGACCGTAAAGTGCGAATACATGCAGGAGGCCCTCGTAGGTTTAATAAGCGCGACATGTTTCTGGCCACACACGCATGGTCTGAGATCAGAGATGGAGAGAAGCGAGAACACACTAGAAAATGAACGATTAGGTGATGGCTCGGAGAGAGAAAGGGAGGAAATTGTCAAAATCGATAGAGAGTGAAGTTTTAGAGAAAACCAGTACTAGGTGTGTCACATACCTTCGTCGCGGCGTGCTTGCCGAGACTCCAGTCCAACTGTTGAAACACACAAAAACCCCCGATAACAAAAGAGGGTTAGGAGAGGAGATCAGGACGGGATAGCACCAAATGGAAGAAAGAGTGGATCCATACACATGCTCGGAGTTGAACGTCCCCAAAGGAGAAAACCACGGGGATCGGAGAAGCGAAATAAAGCACGAGCCAGGATTCAAAGTGGATGTGATAAAGGGCAGAAGGGGGATGAGTAGGAATTGGACAGTCTGGGCAAATAATGACCACCACGTGACAGGGAGAGGGAGAGTGAACCGGTGTCAAAGGGAGGGAAACATGCAAGACGAGGGAGGAAGGAATGTGCGGTAGCGGCAGAGAGCTAGCAGAGCAGGAGCCCCACGCCTCCCCCCTTCAACTCAGGGCGTGGAGTGTGGGGAAAGGAAGGCCACCAAGAGAATGGCAGCTTCCAGAGCAGAGTCCAGACTGAGTGAGCAGGTCTCATTTATGAGCAATAGGAGCGAGTAGTGAGAGAAAAGAAGTCATGGGGCACAGAATGAACTTTGTTTAGAGAGGGAGCGAGCATTCCAAGAGCCACATGAGAAATGAGGAGAGGGGGAAGTGTGGGCAGGAGATGGTATAGGTTGGAGGGTTTTTACACCAGAATGAGTAGAAGTTGCATGTGTGAAGGCGGGACAGAGCAAGTAGAAATCAGGCAGGGACCAGGATTGGGAGAGATATCCCCCCAGAAGAGCGAGGAGAAGCATGGATTAGAAGGAATGTTTAATGTTGTGAGGATGATTGTAGGGGTGTTTTTTTAGTGAAGGGGGTATAGCCTGTGGCTTGTCAAGGGCTCAGGTAATGAAAGGAGTTTCATGTGTGTCTGGTGTGTGAAGTGAAGGAGAGATAAGATAAATGAATAGAGTTAGACATGATGAGGCTGTTGGAAGTGTAAGGCTATAATTTGAAAAGAAAGTGAGGTCACACAAAATATAAAAATAAAGGTGGCATCCACAGCAATCGTTAAGTGCGAGATGTGCAGTATATATTATCAGTAATTTGTGTATATTGTGTATATCACCCAACTGTCACACACACACGCACCAAACACGGAGTGGGGGTAAAGCAGGGGGAAGGCATTCCATTTTTTTATCCGAACGCTGTCACACCCGCCAAACCGCCGCCAATCACATCTGCCCTGTGCGCGTCTCCGCCCTCCCGATCCCTCGCACACAGCACCACAAATCACCGACTTAACAATCTCCAACCTCGTTGCGTACACCTCATCATCCCCGCTGGTGGCCTTTCCCGCTTGCAACCGTCCTGGACCAAAAGCGGGGAACGGACGGCTGGGAGGGGGCAGCCCGACCCCCCACATTCTTCTCAAAGACCAACCCCCACCGCACCACCCCCACACCCGACCACGCCTCACTTGTACGCAATACCAAACCATTGCCCCTGCACCCGTGGTACGGGTGAGTGGTACGGGTGTGGGGGGGTGGGCTGGGGGGGTGGGGGGGTGGGCTGCCCCCTCCCAGCCGTCCGTTCCGCCCACCCCCTCCCCCCGGGGGGTGCTCGCCCCCCCCCTCACGGTTCCCCCCTCCCCCCAGGATCCACCTTTCCCTCCGGCTAGTCGCGCTTGTACGTTCTTGTGGACCCTTGCTGGGCCTGTTGGCACCCCCATGTTTCCCCCCCCCCTGTTGCAGGGGGGGGGGAGCACCCGAACACAGATACTAAAGGGTGATTGCTGCCCAGCCGCCCCGGGAAAGCTGCTCCCCCGAACTCTCGTGGGCGGCCCAAAATGAGTCCCAAAGTAAGAGGCTGCCTCCTCCCCTCCCCCCTCGCCGCATTTTGCGCACGCCGCGGCCCCGTAGGAGCCAGTGCATGCTACGCCGGGGTGACTGCAGGGATCAGCACGGCAAGGACAGCGCGGACTTCCCGGCGGACGCCACGTGGGGCCAGGGGTCCCCGCGCCTCTCCCCCTTCACCGGCCAACCTCCTGTCCGCTTGTGCTCTGCCGGGACGCTTGGCCTGCCTCACCCCCCCAGCGTTCACCCAATGCCGCCCCGAGTGCTTGCCCCCACTCTTAGCGGGACGCGGCGCCTGTCGGGACGGGGACGCGGCGCCACCTGGGCATGGAGCGCGCCCCCGTGGGGAGTGAGCCCTGTTCCCCTCCCCCACCGCCCCCCAGGCCACTCCGTTCCTGCTGAGGCGGGGGCAGCCATGCCAGGTAATGGATTAACGCCTCACGCGCTCCTCACAGCAACAACCCGGCAGGCTCGGCGGACCTTCCCAGCCCATTTACTAACCCACCCCGCCACACGCACGCGATAAGGATGGGATCGGGTCCCCTCTCCTCCTGCATCCTGACCCCCCATCACCGCGGAATTTCAAAATATGCGGCTATGACAGGAGGGGAGAGTGCCACAGGATGACCCCCATTCCGGTGGGTCTTACTTTGATTTTAGCAGTGCAGTGGAGGAGATGGGACGTTCCTAATCCTTAGCTAGCCAGGAGCAAGAGGCCGGACCTACTCCCCTGGCTGCCTGGCTGTATATCCCTGCAGCCCCTCCCCCGGCCCGGTACTTGACACCTGCTGTGCCGGACCATTCAGGCTAGGCCGCCCGAGCTCATTATTAGGTGTAGCTGCACTTCTCCCCACCCACACTGGGCGATATGATGCTACCTGTGATGATGTAACGTTACATGTGGCTCACAGGAGGCCTGGGTCATGCTGACTTGGGTTACCTGGGGGTTTGTGCCTGATCCGTCGGGTGACAGCACCTCCCACCTGTAGCAGGATCCACTATGTGGGATAACACCGCTACACAGGACCCCACATGCCAAAAAAACACACCCGGTGTTTGTAAACAAGTAAGTAAACTGCTGTATGATAACAATATCACAATCCCACCAACATAGGGCCCAAGCATATGACCGATACCCTCCAACACACTGTCAACACACTGGTAAACTAGTCTCCACAGTAGTCCTTGGGCGCCCTGGGGCCACCAACCACACTGGTGTCTCCACAGAGCCTCCCACCCAAGGGGTGTGTAAGGACAGAGTGCCCTCAACTAGTAGGTGTACGTGCTCCTAATGGCCTCCGCGCAAGCTGACACCCCGGGCTCTGCAAATGAGCAATGCGACCTCCTACGCCGGACGCTTACCCAACATGGCGGCTCCCGCAAAAGCGGGTGGTGCGCCCGGAGCCACTGGAGCAGACCCACCCGCAACATTGCCCCCACCTCTCTGACTCCTATCAGAGGGTACCCCGTTGTGGCAGATATAAGGGGTCCAAGGGGCGATGCCGGGAGGGGAGACCCTGGCCACATTAGATATGCACTTTTTAAAAACTCAGACATTCATCCCGTATTAGTAAACTCTTCACAGTCCTCTTTGTTAGGCCTCAATTATACCAGAAACTGCAGAGCAATGGTGATGTATCGTAGAGCAATGCTACATGTGACAACATGCAGAAGCGATATGTGCATACTGCAGGGAGAACATCTCTCTCTCTCTTCTCCTATCATCTCTCTCTTCCTCTCTCTCTCTCTCCTCTCTCTCTACTCTCTCATCTCTCTCTCCTCTCTAATTAGATATAGGGGAAAGAAACATAGGCTTTAAAAAACCTTATTACATAGGGCACACGTCAGGGTGGAACAAAAAGCTTTAGAAAGAATATAGAAAAATACGTTAATCACCAGTGGGTCGTAGGTGTGCAAACGTTTCTGCATTTCAATGCAATGATACCCACTTATAAGAACCAGATGGGAGAAAATGAACTAGACATTTGTTCATTTGCAATTAAGAGCTACCTGTACTTATTGTTCATGATGTGAGTGTTCTATCAGACGTATCCCACACAAATTGAAGAATTACAAAAACCGTTTTGACCCAGGGGATTTGGAACAGATTGATAAAATAGAATAAGATCTATAAGACAAATATGCCAGAGGGGCCGTTTAACCAACCTCAAGAAATCTTGATTTGCAGTGGATTTTTCATGATATAATATGAAACTGTTGTGTACAAATGCATTTAGCGTAAATGGACTGGGAAGACTGTAAAATCATCTCGGACCAATCCACAACTGTTCTCTCAGGACACATAATCAGACAAGACTCACAGATTATGACTGTAGAAGTTCAGTTCAAGGAGACATTTAGGAAAAAGGGAATGGCGAAATCCACATAGACAGGGGGAGAGACTCGGAGCCAGGACAGACTAAGGGACCAGAGAGCAGTTCGGTAAATAAGGAAGAAGGGCCAGCAGCAAATATAAAAGATGAATTAACCATTTAAATGTATATGATGCTACCCTTTCCTTGGTGAGTGTCAGGTTTTATACCCCGGGTGTGGAAGAGCTGTACTGGCCCATAACGGGCAGGTCTCAGGTACTGACAGGCATCACACATATACATGGACCTAGTCAGTACCTTCCCCAGGTATGACACTAACTGCTGGTTAGGCCTGCCCCTGGAAAATAAATAGGTACCAATCCAGGCTGTAAGGAAACAAAAGGTGTGATCAGTGCGCAACTAGCAAATCAGTCCCTGGCAGTTCCTGAAGAAACGTTTAGTTACGAAACGTAGTTGGCAAAGATATGCTCCCCCCTACCCACCTCCCCCCCCCCCATTCCCCCTCTTCCAGACCCCTTGGTTGCGTCGCACAAGCATCGGTTTCCCTTCCTGCCCCCTCACATCACCCTGCTGATTACGTGTTGATGCGCTGCCTGGAAATTCCTCCATTACTCCGGAGGAGGAGCGAATACCCATTCGTCACGGCTAGCGCATCAGCGGAGCAGAGACGATGCATGGTAGTTCAGGGAGGTTGGGGGACTCTACGGAGTTTTACGTACTCTTAACGGGACTATTCACTGGATTCCCACCTGTCAACACTCGGATGAGTGGAGTGTGTACCAAAGGCTCCCAAAGGTTCTCTACTGCTGGGTACAGATGTGTCCTGCGCCTGAACTGCCTCCACTGAAAGGAGTGTACAATGTGCCCAGGTTGACTCAACCGTTTGGTACCCACAACCAATTGCTGTTTTATTCTCAATTGTGTACGCAGAACCTTTTTTAACTTTTTAGTAAAAACAAACATTGATTTTGACTTACTTACACTATCGTGCGTTGTGCGCCTTGTTTTTGTATCGTCAATCTCCAGGCTTGTAACTGCAGGTTAGCCCCATACGCAGGAGTTTAACCCCAACCCCTGCTGTTCTTACCAGGACATAAGTTTAGGGTGTTTTTGAGGGCAGAGTGAAGGCTATAGCAGGGGACTTGGCTTACATATATATATATATATAGATATATATATATATATACATAAAAATAAATAGAGATACCGTTCTGTGGCTCATGCATTATTCTTAGTGCGAGCTTTCGAGATACACGGATTCTTCTTCAGCGGATGTACAATTTTTTTTACAATGAATGAGCAAAACAAAGGATACTTAACAACGTGTCTATTGGAATGTTATCTGTATGGTCTTCCCCGGTGTGGATGTGTTTTAGGCTAGAGAGGTGTCAACAAAAGGTTCATGAAAGCAAGTGATGTAAGGGTGTGTGTGGTGTATCAGTGTCCGAATAAAAATGAATGGAGAGGCCCACAGATCCCTGTATACAGTGCTTTACAAAAGGGTGGGTGTGGAGTGGGAGTGGATATAAATGGTGGGGGTGCTGGGTGTGGAAAGTAGAGTGAAGTAGACAAGCTAAAAAGTGTGTGGGATGACTTTGGTTGGTCCCTGATTGGTATATAGGGATGGAAAAAACAAGGAAGTATAGTATGTGTAAGAGACAGCTAGTGAGTGCATACATATAGCACAGTATGCTATGGAAAGAGAGTTCACTGGTGTCAGTAATGAATCATTAAAATTTCGATACTCTGTTTAGGCCACTGAGCTAAGGTGTCCCGAACAGTTGCATAAATTTGTATTCATGCAACCGTCGTCTCTTCGGTGTTTTTAAGATTACAAAGATACCCACACACAGTAAGGGGGCAAGCAGGGTGGTGTGTATGTAATAAACAATACACAGATAGGTGAGAAACAACATAACTGTGTCTTTGCATCATCTCAGTAGTGTATATATCCGTGCAACGATGCGCACTCAACATCAGGCTATATTGGGCAGAACCTCACTGGGTGTAGATTCCATGCTCCCACTACACTGGGGCATCAGTAGAGCTGCATACAGATATTGCTATCATCACTCACAGATCCCCTCTCTCCGTCAGCTGCTCCCTCCTAAAACGACTCCCGCCGTTCAAAAGCACCGACGAACACACAATCATGTGTTGCGCAGGACTGACAGTATCCCCGCGCGCATGCGCATAACAAACAGAGCCGGACATATGAAAAAGCACGGGCCCAGCCATGCCCACATACAAAAAAACCCTGGTCCTTAGTCTTATGAAAAAATCCTATTGCAAGAGTAACCATTGGTAATTTATATTTATTTAATTTATAAAAGATTTACCCCCAGGAAGTAGGAATACATTGAGAGTGCTCTCATTTCAAGTATGTCACTGGGCACAGGAGAAAAAAATACAATACAGTGTTACCAAGCTGACAATACAATGAACATGTTTTACTTTACAAGACATTCGTGCACGTTAGAAATATAATTTTATGACGTTAGAAATTTAAAAGTAATGGCTGTAACGACGTCTCTATCTAGCCACGGCTAGATGGGTGGTCTATACCATGCGCTGCTGCAACAGCAGACCAGTCCCGCGATCATCCCCACCCCATCCTTTTTCGTCTATGCCAAAGTCTAAGGGCCGTCGATCTGGTGTTAAGGAGATCTGGGCGGGATTCCGAAGCAGTTATGCGCGGAGAGGAAGAGACGTTTGGGGAATGGGGTTCAGTGGGGTAGTTCTTTTGTTAAAATGTGAGACAGCCTGTGTATATGGTATATTTTTTATATATATATATGATATATGTGTAACACAGTTTGCCCCCCAAATCACAGATAGATAGAGTGCGTTCTGTGAGGGATCTATATGTATTATCAGGTGTGGTGCAATATACCATCAGGCTCGCAGGAGGCTGAGCCTCTGCTGATGGGAACCTGGGGTGCTCCTGGAATGTCTCATCGGTCAGTCCTCCATCATGTGAGATTTGCAAATGGTAGAATGGCCCCTCACATAGGAACATCCAAAATAACAGCCAACACAAAGGGATATGGTAAAAGTGTTTACTAAGGGATCAGTAACATAACATTTACCCATAAAATATCATTCACAGAGTAATAAAGCTCTATACATAAAAACATCCTCATATCAGGGCCCACCGATGTACATAAGTGATTGTGACTATAAAATACATTCTTATCAATCCGGTGTATTAGGGAAAGTCCACTATGGCCACCAGCAGATAAAATCTATGATGGTGGTACTATATATATATATTTTGCTCTTCCCAATCATATTTGTGTATCTTTCATGTAACATGGTCCTGTAATCTATGTCCTATTGGCACAAATAAACCCTTCGATATATATGCCTACAGATAAGCCTAGCATAGAAAAGAAAATGCCTAGCAATAAAGGGAAAAGGGTTATATATAGTCTCAAAAATAGTCAGACAGCAAGATAATCAAGTCCATCTGCGAGCCCACGATTTTGTATGCAGCTCTCTGATCCCAACAGCAGTATATGCCTTTTAACATAGAGAGTGTTAGGGTATCAATCGATAAACATCTCTTTACGGCTTATCTCCAACTTGTCAACAGTATGCAAATTAGGCTGCAAAAAAAGCCACTAAAGTAAGAGCCATTGGTCTAAGACTATAATTTAAAACTGATTAAAAGACCGGGTAGCATCTCAGATCTGGTCATATTCCGTACAACAGAAGTATATATGTATGTATACAACCTTGATAGGTGTACCTTTGAAGAGTGATCCTTGTATTTTAGCCGAACCAAGGTCTGCTCTAACCAGTGATCCCGCAGTGTAGTTGCCTTTGTACGACATCAATGTGGGAGCTGTAAAATAACTGTCCAAAATAGGGTCTAATCTGATCAAGGGCCAATATTTCTAAGGATTCTCTTGATCTTTGGCCTTGACGTGCTATACGTACTTACAAAAGGTATTTTTGTAACTGAGCTTTGACTCTAGTAGATTGTAACAGAGTCTCCCTATCCAAAGATTTTCAACCCTTATCTTCATTTGAGAGTTCACTAGTCGGGTAGCCCGGTCTTCAAATTCTTCGTCTATGGCTGTAATCGGTTCATAGTCTATCTGGTTCCCCCACAATTCTTCTTAACTGAAAAACTGACTTCTGGGTAATGCCCATATGGCTTCTGGGGGGTGTGGGTGTGTGTGAAAACATGCTATAATGTAGCAAAGATTACGATCAATATATAGATATATATATCATATATTATATTATATATATATATATATAATATATATATATATATATATATATATATAGATATAATATATAGTAGAGTTGCCACCTGCAATGATGGCAAACCTGTAGAATTTTTTAAAAAAATTCCCTTACTTGGCCGGTGTGCTGCAGCGTCTTCCAGCCATGTGCTGCAACATCACCCTCAACTGCAGTGATACATGGCGCATGGCAATAGGATGCTACGTTACATCATGACGTCACGTAGCGTCCCTATGCCTGGAACGCAGCATCATATGATGCCGCGTGTTGCCATGTTCACTGCAGTTGGGGGGAATTGACAAGAATACCGAAAGCTGCCGCCAGCACGCCAACCACCGCGAGAATTGGGACAGGTAAACCCGTTAGCCGAAGGTGTAATCCAAAAAACCAGAGTCTCCGGGTTTAACCCGGCGAGGTGGTAACCCTGTGTATATTGATATATATATATTATATTAATATGAGCTAACAAACAGAAAAAAGCAGCGCCTCAAAGGGCATATACGCAATGATGAAATATTATATATAGTGTTAAATTATATCAGTGCCTGCGGTTAGGATAGTGATATATAGTGATTTGTAAACATATATTCATTAAATACTTAAAAAGCAACGCATTCTATAATATGCAAAAAGTGAATAAAATGTTTTAAAAAATATATAATAAAATTGTGTTAACAATAAAAATAATAAAAATGAATAAAAGAAGGGGATAACATCCTTAAGAGTGAAGTCCGCTCAAAGATGTTAGGCGTTGAATACGGGGGTCTCCGGCTGCTCTGAAGATGAACACAACATCCTATAAAATCTGTAGAGGAGAGAGGATATTTCTTTTAATTTAAAATATACAGTTACACCACTATGGGGCAAGTGCGCTCTCTTTCCTCTAGCCTCTCTACATATGTAATAATATATGTATATATGTGTAACACAGTAGTTGCCGCACCACCCATCGCAGATAGAGGCGTGTGTGAGGGATCTACTATGTATTACAGTGTGGTGCACATAAATGTATATGCCGCAGAGGCTGAGCCTCTATGATGGGACCTGGGGGCTCCTGGAACGTCTCTTCGGGGTCAGTGCATCGCACCAGTATGTGATATGTCTGCAAAGTAGAATGCGCCCCTCAAATACGGAACATCCATAAAGTGAACCCAGCCCACACGAAGATGATATGGCTCCTAAAAAGGGTTAGTACTATAGGGATCCAGATACATAACATCAGTAGACATATCATCAGCAGAGTAATAACAGCTCTATACATAACCACAGCAACAGTATATCATAAACAATCTGCCAATACTGACAACTGTAACACTAGCCCCTCCTGGGCTGTAACCCACATCCTTACTACCCCCAACCCTTTGTCCCATTATAGTCCCATCCAACCCAAGTGTGTGTGATCAGACCGGTCACATATGGAACAGCAAGGTGGTGCATGTGTAAGGTGTAGATGACCTGCCCAGATTCTCCCAGCATCTGGGTATGACATCTTCTCAAAGATCTACAGCCGCGATTGGAGCGTCTGCTCGCGTGGGATGGGTCTCGCACAGCACGCTGATCCCAATCGTGAAGACCAGGTCTTCAAATCAGCACACAGCAAACAATGAGTCTGACCCTCAGACAGATCCTCGAAACTCCAGCAGACACTGTGTCCCTTACTGCCTACACATATAATGGGTGTAGGGTACTTACCGTTAGGGCCTGTCCCTATGAGCTGACCATCTAAACCTAGTTGGGGATGTGGGCGACCTTAGGCCTGGGAATCTCTGGCCTAGTACACGAGACATGTCTCTACCTACCTCCCCGATCTCTTCGTATCCAACGGACTCGCCTGGTATGGCACAACAAGTATCTTTCTCTAGCAGGAGAATCTGCAAGCCCTATTGGGGATCATGGGCATCCCAGAGGCGCGGATGGGTGTTGTTAGTCATTTGCAGAGCTCTTTATTATGGGGCCACGTTGTGCACGATGTGTAAGGGTCGCCGCTACATTCTCCCCCTGGTGGAAATACCAAGGCCACGCTTGGAGGACAGTGTCACACAGCACAATAAATTTATATAATGAAAATGCGTGCATAGTATATACAAGATCACAGATGCTTTAACATAACAGTACATAACTTACCAGGGATACTCCCGAGGCCAGATGAGTGTTAGCTGTCTGCTGAGAGCCAATTGTTGGGTGCCCCTAACTGATCATATGAGGGTACCTCACTTTGACTTTTATGAGCCTCCGCCAGGGGTAATTTCTTGGAAATCATTGCTCAGGTGCAACAGTCATGGTTCCATACTACTTCCTCCCCCGGTGGAAGAAATAGCACAGTGGTCTCTTGGCCAGACCTTTACCCGGCCATCCACACACATGATGTCATAGGTAAGGAGGTCTTGACCTTTTCCGCCATCCACCACATGGTGAATGAAGCGCTCCATGTTGTGCATGAAGGAGGCAATGATTAACCTAGCTGTGTCACAGCACAGTCCTGGGTTGCCCATCAGTCACTTCTGAAGGACGTCTCCTGGAGTACCCAGGGCGCCAACAGAAATCGTGGGGCCGGGACAAACATTTGAAGCCGGGCCCCCCCCGTCTCGGTGGTATTGCCTGCCGCACCCCCCCCACCATTTCACACAACCATCACGAGCCCCCTCTCTTCCCCACCCCTTCCCATGGTTCTCTCCCTTCCGTCTCACCCTTCCGTCTCACCCCACTCTTCTCCCTCTTTTCCTCACTCACCACATTCCTCCCCCTCAACGCTCACTCGTTCCCTCCCCCCCACACAATTCCCCCCAAGATATATACCAAAAAACTTCCCACCCAATGCAAAAAACTTCCACCCCCCAAAACATTTTAAAAAATCCCCAATCAGGACGGGGGGGGGGGGGGGGGGCAGTGGACAGGAGGGGGCAGTGATGGACAGGAGGGGGGGGGGGACAGTGGACAGAGCGGGGGGACAGTGGACAGGAGGGGGGATAGATGGACAGGCATGGGGGGTGGTCAGTGGACAGGAGGGGGGAGAGTGGACAGGAGGGGGGGATAGTGGACAGGAGGGGGGGGACAGTGGAAGGAGGGGGGACAGGGACACGGAGGGGGGGACAGTGGACAGGAGGGGGGGACAGTAGAACAGGTAAAAGAGGGGGTTACAGTGGACGGGGGGGGGGACAGTGGACAGGAGGGGTGGCGGGGGAGAGGGGACAGGAGGGCGGGGACGTGGACAGGAGGGGGGGACAGTGGAAGGAGGGGGGGAGTGGAAAGGAGGGGGGGGGACAGTAGAACAGGAGGGGGTTACAGTGGGACGGGGGGGGGGAAAGTGGACAGGAGGGGGGGAAGTGGACAGACACACACACAACACACAACACACCACACACACACACACACACACACACACACACACACACACCACACACACACACACACAAAACACACACACACACACATGTCTGACACACACTACTCACACACACACACAAACTGTCAACACAACACACACCCAACACACACACACACACCACAACACACACACACACACACACACACACACACACCACACACAAACACACACACAAACACACACACACACACACACACACACACAACACAACACACAGCGGCACCCTTCTCGGGCGCAGGCCCCACCCCCGCAGTCCCGTGCGGCGCCTTTCTCGGGCAACAGGCCCCTCCCCCCCCCACAGTACCGTGCGGCACCCTATAGGGCGCAGGCCCCGCCCCCACACAGTTCCGTCTTGTGGACGCCTCTTCTCGGGTGCAGGCCCCCTAGTTCCGTGCGGACGCCTTTCTCGGGGGCAGGGCCTGCCCCCAAAGATCCGTTAGGAGCCTTCTTGGGCGCAAGGCCCCACCCCTGCAGTTCCGTGCGGCGCCGCACCCTAGGGTGGGGGGGGGTGGTGTGGTACGGGTGAGTGGTACGGTGCTGTGGGGGGGTGGGCTGGGGGCGGT
>WSYH01014040.1:0-16191 GCA_036426205.1 Ascaphus truei
CCAGAAAATAATTCTGCACATTTAATATACAGCCGCTGCCCCTTTTATTCTCCAACATCTCCAAATTTTTTGGGGGGATTTTTTTCCGAATGCCACGCACTTCACCGCACTACACCACGTTCATGCGCATTCTGACCACATTCATACCGCATTCATGTTGCATTCACACCCGCGGTTGATGCGCGATTGATGTGTTTATTGATAATGGTTCGGATTTAATTGGTTGCAATTCTTCGCGTATCCGCCAGATGGCAGATATTCATGAATTATAATGCGCATGCGCTTCAGTAATATGTCGACTTGCAGGTGTTTAAAAGAATACCACAGTGGTCCATTGTAAATTGTCCTTGGGACTGAAGAAGTTACAATAATGTATCAATTTAGGCTAAATGTATCAAATTTAGACTAAATGCGCAGTGTCTGGTGTTCTACAGTATTATCCTGAGAGTTCCAAGATGAGTGCAAAACTGCAGTCCGTGTTCCAAAAACCCGACAGAACATACGCTTATTTAATATGGGCCGCGATTAATGCAACAGAGGATAAGATGGCAACAGTTGTTCAAATTTATCAGTATTTTATCGAAAACTATGACTTTTACAAATGTTCGCCAGATGCTTATGTGTGGAAGCGTGCAATAAGGAAAAAGTTATGTATCGATCCATGTTTTTTTCGTATTGATCCCGATGTTATTGGAGGGTATTGGTGTGTATCACCGGGTTTTTCCCGTATCTATGATCATGGAGACTTCAAAATGCAAAATGTCATGTTAAAACCAACTAAGAAACGTCAGTCGCAGGCAAGCAATGCGCCAGCACCAGCACCGGCTTCCAATAACGGTCCAACCATCAGTGAAAACCTGGTGACAGACAACCCTTGCTGTCTGTCCCCGCCCGGATACCTGCAGCCTGAGCCGGATTTCACGTACAGATTCCAGCAAGCTTGCATGTACCTAAGCGATTTCCAGCCTCATCAGCTGACTACAGGTGTAGTAGTCCCGCTGTCACCTGTTAACTACGTGTATGATCAAGAATACGGGACTGGCAGTGGCTCGCGCCAGCTGATTGACAAAGTCTATGGTGAGTAATGTTGCCGTATTTTATTCTGTTTTTTAAATATCAATGCACAGTCAAGCGAGTCTCCTGTAAGCAATATCATTGGCTGAGCAGCTTCTACAGTAGATACTGAACAATTGGTGGAGCGCTAGGCGCATGCACATTGGAACCTTCATGAAACGCATATGCATGTCATCACATCAACAGTAGGCGCATGTGAACAGGAGACGCCCCCCCGAGAAAATTATTGGTGGGACTGACTGTGGGAACTTCTTTAGGGGACTGACTGACCATTACAGTAAAACTTTTACTTTTTGTTTTTCCTCAGAATGAAAACTTTGTCATCTCATGCGGAAAACGTCAAATGGAGGGACTTCGATGGATAATATCGCTTTGTGTTACACATTGCTGAATATGATTAAAAAAAAAACACGTACCGGAGTCTACAGTTTAGTGGCCGTTGTTATTGATTAGGATAGAATACTGTAACTGAGAGCTTCATAGAAAACCTGAAACAGTATGCTGTTCTTTTCAGACCGTATACAATACTTTTTTATATATACTGTATAATAAAGTCGAAAAATAAAAAGTATGCATTTATTCTACATGTATTCCAGTACATATGTGTATTCTATACCCGTACAGCATGTATTGTTTTAATACTCTTGTGATGTACTGTTCAGAGCATGCCTACAGTATACAGTACAGTATGCCTGGACAGTACTGTACAGTATGTTCTAGAAACACTGTATTTTGTTACAGTATAAAAGGAAACAATGGAATAATTTAAAACAAATCAACATTTTCTTTTATTGGTGGAGTAAGTACAACAACATTTATTTACAAATACAATTTAAAAACATTTTAAGTGTACAGCAATTCAAAACATTAACAGGTGTATGGTTTACTGCTAGTGAAAATATTTATGTACAGAAAGTCAAAACATTTACAGTAGGATGGTGTACAGAACAGTCAGTCAGGCCTGCACAACTCCAGTCCTCGAGGGCCGCAAACAGCCCGGATTTAAGGATAACCTTGAAAACCGGGCCTGTTTGCGGCCCTCGGGGACTGAAATTGTGCAGGTCTTGTGTACAGTAAGTAAAAACATTTCTTTATTAATACAAGTTAAAACACGCAACATTGCCTTTATTAAAGTACAGAAAGTCAAAACATGTACAGCACAACACTATGGTGTTATTAAAAAAAATTCTTTATTCATAACATTTAAAAAACACAACATCTCCTTTATTAAAGTACAGAAAGTCAAAACATTTACAAAAACATTTACAAAAAAAACCCAACAGTTGAACAGTCACGCAAATTCGATCCCCACCAGATTGTCCTTCCAGGGCCGATGCCTTGTATGACGCAAAATGCCATTAATGGAGTCTTGAACGATTTTCATTAAAGGATCTGAAATTGAAAAATAGCGCCGCAATTCCTCCACAATAGTCCTTCTTAAATTTTCAGGAAGCACCCTTTTTTCGCGATTTCCTTTGTAGTTTACATTGTTGGCCCACCCGCAGTACACACGTGGTGCTTAAAAATTAACATGCCATACTTCTGGGGTAAACCATGTTCTCTTTGGACACAATGGCCCCAGTGGGCATCAATGTTGACTGGGAACTTCAACATTTTTTACATTAAACTTAGTTCCTTTGTTCTCCTGTTCTTTTCTCCCCCTTTTCCTTCCCTCACCTCTCTTCACTCTCCTTCCTTACCCTTCCTCACTTCCCCATCCCATTCCCTCGCCCCCTCCTTCCCCCCCCCCCCCCCCCCCCCCCCCCCCCCTCCCCTTTCCTGTTTTTCCCCTCCCCACTTTCTACCTCCCCCTTCCCCCCTTTATACCTCCCCCTTTTTTATGTGCCATTCCCTCTTTCTTCCCTCTTATCCATGACTTATATATATTTTTTATCCAGTTAGACATGCAATATACGAATTTATACGAATATACGAATTTTTCAAAGGCAGCTGCACCGCCACCCAAGAAACTTCGGCATTGAACACCAACCCGGTAGGAGCACGCCCCACAGCACCTGGATCGCAAGAGACATGTGAGTTTCCTTTCTCCTGTTTGCACTGTACCTATGGCCTGTGACACCCATACTAAGTATACCTTATATAGAGGTTAGTTGGAGTCCACAAAGAGTGGCTTTAAGGCAGGCCTGCACAACACGCGGCCCGCGGGCCGCATGTGGCCCGCCGGCACTCACTGTGCGGCCTGCGGCGGCGGCTGCTTTCCTCCTCCTCCTCCCGAGCCCTCTTTCCCTGCCCCACGAGCCGAGCCCGCTCTCCCTCCCCCCGCGAGCCGAGCCCGCTCTCCCCTTCCTCCCCGGGGGAGCCGAGCCCGCTCTCAAGTACGGCACTTCCGGTGCCCGCTGCTGCGAGTGAACGAGCGCAGTCCCGCTGTGATCGGAGGCGAGAAGGTGATGTGCAAGGGGAGGGAGAGGAGGTGATGTGCAAGGGGAGGGGGGGGGGGTGATGTGCAAGGGGGGGGGGTGATGTGCAAAGGGGAGGTCATTGGAGTGTGCAGGGAGGGTCTTGGAGGTGCAGGGGGGTGATTGGGAGTGCAGGGGGGAGAATGATGTGAGGGGCACAGGGGTAGGATTTGAGTGCGGGGGGGGGTGGGATGTGTGTGGTGTGCAGGGGGGTATTGTGTGTTTGATGTGGAGAGGGAGTATTATGTGTGTGGGTGAGGGGGAGGGATGGGGGGGTATGAGAGATAGATGGGGAGTATCGCAAAGGTTGATAGTGAGGGGTTCTGGGGGAGATATGAGGATGATGATGAGGGGTGCTGGAGGAGAGATGATGATGATGATGATTTTACCCATGCGGCCCAATTTTTTTTTCCTTGGAGCTGTTCGGCCCTTCTCGCTTAACGAGTTGTGCAGGCCTGCTTTAAGGGTTGCTAATGACAAGGATACAACTACATTAAGCTGTGTGATTTGGAATTATTTCATTGTTTGCATTGCATGGCCGTTTCCTGTGACCATTGCATAGGAACACTGGCTCCTATTCCTTCACCTTAATCCAATACTGGCCATGTTCCAAGGGTAGGAGAGGTACACGTAGTCGTTATCCGTAAGCCAGGGGTAAAGAGCCAGAGAGAATCCAAATGCAAAGCCAGGTCGGTACACGAGAGGTTAATCCATAAGCCAGTGGTCAAGAGCCAGAGAGAATCCAAATGCAAAGCAAGGTCGGTACACGAGAGGTAACTGTAGAAATCAAAGCAAGAGAGGGCTGGACAAGCCAGGCACACACAAGGCTACACAAATTCTATGTTCAGGAAGCTATGCCAGGAAGAGGCAGTCTTATATACGAGACAGAAACCAGTAGGGGAGGGAGCGGAGGCAGGGCCTCCGCAGATGCCAAGGATAGGCTGCAGGAGACAAGGGCACATAGCAAAACTTGACACGTAGCTGGGGCTCATTGCGCGCCGTCATGCGCGTGCACTGCGCACAGCGGAGGTGCGGCGCGTCCCGAGGGGACGGAGCTATGCTCAGTGACCGTGCATAGAAGGAGCGGGTGTGCGCATGCTCTGTAACAGGAACGGTAATGCGCACATCAGCGGGGGGCGAATTTTCGGCAGCTGCCGCAGCAATACTATAGGTAAGCGAGGAGGGAACGTGCCACAAGGGACCCGCTCCCCGATTCCTCACAGTACCCCCCCCCCTTCAGGCGAGAACTCCGGGCGAGCCATAACAGGATTACTCAGGGATCTGGGTGACATGGAATTGTTCCTGAACCCTCTGGGCATAGTGGAAGATCTGCGGCAAGGGCATTTGTCAGCGAGCGCTTTCTTCAAAAGAAAAAGCAGTGGTACAGCAATCAATGGAAGGTCAGCCCCCTAGGTAGGTGAAGTTTTGTGAACATCAGGTCCGAAGTTTGGGCATCCACAGAGGTCGCAGTAGGCACCGAACAGCAACTGGAGAAAAGCACGCCGGTGCCCACGGTGGGAGCACAAGAAGCAGGGATGGGCACCACTGGCAAGGCAAGAATGTCCAAAAGGAGCACTACAGTCTTAGAAGAAAGCACCAAAAAATCCAGAGAGGGCACATCAGGTACTACACAGGGAGCAATGGGTAGCGAATTTGACTTGGGAGTGGAAGTCCAAGACTCTATGGCTTCTGGAGATATTGCAGAAGAATTAATGCAGAATAAATCTGTTTTGTACACAGGGTCCTTTGAATCAGTACTGACATTTGGTACTGCTGAAAGTCCCATGAGAGACAGTCCAGAGTTCATAGCAGCAGTCATGCAGTCTGTACTGGGTATTTGCAAAACAGCAAGGGCTAGACTAGGTACGTTTAATCCAGAATGGGTATTGGTGAAAGGTCTGCTTGTCACAGAAGTGAGTGTCTGAGAATCCACAGTAGGTATACCAGATACTATAGAAAATGTTGTGGCAAGAGCCTTAGAAACAGTCAAAGGGACCTCAGACATCGCAGGTGAGTCAGGGAAACTTGATTTTAAAACAGGAGTCTTATCATTATCGATAGCACTATCACACACTACAGGAGAGTCAGAGATAAGTGTTTCACACATAGCAGGGAACTCTGAGACAGAGAAATATGACTTAGCAACTGGATCCTTAGGGCTGGGACCCGCTGCCCTAAGTGTTCCCCACCTGCAGGGGAATCCTCCCGAGCCGGTCCCAGTCCTCCCTCGCTGCACAGCTCACTACACGCTGTGACGCGTCAGCCGCTAGGAGATTCAAGAGAATTGTAATCCCTAGCGGCAACGCGTCACGTGGTGTGGCTGTGAGCCAATGAGGAGGGGAGGCTTCGGGAGGAGGGGAGGAGTGCAGAGGGAAAGCAGCGTGAGTGCCTGTCTGTGTGTGTCTCAGTGCCTGTCTGTGTGTGTATGTGTGTGCCTGAGTGCGTGAGTGCCTGTCTGTGTGTGTGTATGTGTGTGCCTGAGTGCGAGTGCCTATGTATGTGTGTGTGTCAGCATCAGCGTGTGAGTAGGGCAGCCCGCAGCAGCTCCCTCCGGGAGCCCGAGCCCGTGGAGGGAGGGGGGGAGTAGCGGGTAACATTGACCCTGTGTGCAGGGGTCTGCCTCTCAGGTGGTGCCCTGTTGTGGAGTGATTGCAGGATTTTAGGGGCAAGCAGTAATATTTTCTTGCATTTCCCTAGAAGAATATGGCTTTACACTGAGCCGGGGGGGTGGGAGGGTGTGTAGAGGGTCCCTCTGCTCAAACCACGCCCCCCCCTCCCACTCCTGCCCCCCTCCCGCTCCGGCTCCTGCTCCCTACAGACCCCATATCGTGGTCTGTGTCTGTCAGCGCCCCGCCTGTCTGCAGTGCGGGCGCGCTGACTGAGGGAGCGGGGCCTTAGCCTTAGATGCAGCAACAGGAAACTCAGACCTTGCAAAGGAACCAGAGACAGATAAGCTTATATCAGAGGTGGTCGGTTGGGAATCAGCAAAAGAGGAACCAATTACAGTTAGGGTGACCAGATTTTGAAAATGAAAAACCGGGACACATTAACCGGGACATTTTTTTTTTTTACATAACAGTTTATTTATTGTAGTACACTTATACTTTACTACCATTAGTCCTTGTTACATAGTTACGTGTGTGTGTGTGTGTGTGTGTGTGTGTGTGTGTGTGTGTGTGTGATGACCTCACTAATCGAACAAAAAAAAAGCCAGATGTAAATGATTCTGAACCCATTAACCAGTGTCAGGATGCCCCCTCTTCACAATTTGTAAAGCAGCAATCCCGCCTGGGATCTTACCTGATCCGCAGTCCCTCAAGGTACTATACTGGAGGGGAGGTGTTCCCTACCTGTCTTCCGATGTCTCCCATGTGAAACTTGAGTCAGATCTGGAAGAAAGCAGGGTAGGTTACTTCGGTGTAGGTATACGGCAGTTAAGATGAGTCAGGGAGGGAGAGGGAGAAAGGGAGGGAGAGGGAGACAGGGAGGGAGAGGGAGACGGGGAGGGAGAGGGAGATGGGGAGGGAGAGGGAGACGGGGAGGGTGAGGGAGACGGAGACGGGGAGGGTGAGGGAGACGTGGAGGGTGAGGGAGACGGGGAGGGTGAGGGAGACGGGGAGGGTGAGGGAGACAGAGACGGGGAGGGTGAGGGAGCCGAGACGGGGAGGGGGGGGAAGACAGAGGACCAGGGGGTGAGTGGCGACAGAGACAGGGAGTGCGAGGGAGACACACACACACACACACACCACACACACACACAGCACGAAACCACACACACAACAACACACTGACACCACAAACAAGATCACAAATAACAGAACACACACAGATAAACAAAAGATACACACACAGACCACCCAGATACACCACCCAGATACCACCCCCATACTGATACACACAACACCACACACACTGACTATAACACACCACACTGATACACACACACACACAAGACTGCTACCACACAACACACACACACAACACACACATGATACAAAGACTGATACAACCACGATACACCACAGGCACACACACACACACACACACACACACACACCACACCACCAAAAACACACACACACCACAAACACACACACACACCACACACACACACTACACACACACACACACACACACACACAACCAGACTAACACACAAACCAATAACACCAACACACATAACATGATACCCAAACACACACACACGATACCCACAAACACCCACCCACTGACACACAACCACACTCCCCCACTGATACACAATGATACACACACATTCCACCTACTGATACACACACCCACGCCACCCACTGATACACACACACCCTGATACACCCACACACTCCATCCACGATACACACACCCACTGATCACACACCACACACACCACTGCACGCACACCACACTGCATACCACACACAATCCTACACACTGATACACACAACACAACACACACACACTGTACACACACTGATACACACACTCCACCCACTGATACACACCCACACCCCCATGATCCAACCAACACTGACACACCCAACACCACTGATACACCCACCCACACACACCACCCCTGATACAACCACCCACACAGACCAGGACACACTCACCAACACACACACCCGATACACACACACAATGTACATACAACACTGACCAGACACAGACAACACCTGATACACTCCGCCTCCCGGCACAGACCGCCCGCCAGGTCCCTGCACCGCTCGCAAGAAGAAGTCACTGCTCGCCGAGCCCGTGGACCGGAGGGGGGAGAACCCGCCCGCCGAGACCTGGCTCCGCTCTCTCCACTCGGGCTAAGGAGCGCCTGGAAGAGAAAGCAGGGAGTCCCAACTGTCACACTCAAGCCATCAGCAATCCCCGCCAACTCGCTCCCCCCTGAGCGCCTACCTCTCGCCCGAGCAGCAGCAGCAGGGAACGAGGACAGAGGGCGGAAAGCGCCAAACAGACAACTGTCTTCCATCGGTACCCACCTCCTGCCCCCGCAGGCCTCAGGGGATCGGGGAGAAGGCTGAGAAGGTCCGCCCGGCGTCATCCTCGCCACCAATGCGCTGCATCCTGGCAGATAGAGCCCAAACACTGATTTCCAAAAAATACTCACCGGCCGTGGCTACCGCATCCTCGCGCCACACGCGCCGGCACCGCCACCACATCTACATAGCAAAACAAACGGCCAGGGAGAAAACAAAGGACATCGACGGGAGGGAACGGCAGCCGGACAGCACAGAGAATAAACGGTACTGTCCCGGCAAAACCGGAGGCCCTGGTCACCCCTATTACAAGGGAGTTAGCAGAAGTATTAGTGACAACAACGCATTCTACATGAGAGTCAGAGGCGAGGAAACATGCTTTACACTCAGAGCTTTGGAACTTACACTAATAACTCAGAACTGCTGGAAAGGGGATGCACGTAAAAGGGGACTGAAAACTAGCAAATGATCAGAGACAGAAAGGCTGACTCTGAAGTGGTAGATTGAGAAACAGCAAAAGGAAAAAGCCAATGCTGGGGGGCTTAAAAGAAAAGGCTTGGAGTCAAGGTAATATGTAAAATGTCTGAGGGGCAGCAGTGATTACACTTGGTCCTTAAAGGGTGGTTTAGAGAACAAGTTCACTGGTCTTTGAATGGGGTTGTCTGAGGTTTCTGCTAGGCGGCAACATGTTACAAAACTTGAAAGATAACATGAACTCTGAATTACGGACTTTTAGATGCAGTGGTAAAAACACAGACATATCAGAGAGGTCTCTTTTAAAGCGGGTGTAACACTTTGTGATAGCATATCACATACTGCAGGGGAATCAGAGGAAGAGAAGGCTGCTATTACATTTTTTTTTTACAGTGGCACAGTTTAACAAGGAAGTGTCTGGAGAACTTAGAGCTGCCAATAACGATGGCACTGTAGGGTGTAGCGGACTTCACAGAGGTAGCACAATGGAGACTTTATATGGAAATTTAAAGGCTTATTGGCCTTCTGTTCATCAGGAAATCATCCACAACACAGGGGGGGGGGGGGAGCGGAACAAAGCTTCTATTCCTTGGGAGTATTCTAGTGAAATCCATGCAATAGTCACATCTCCCTTAGTAAAGCAGGTCTCGTCAGCCCAAAACTATAGCATGAAATAAGCAGAGTATATAAGCAGTCTCTTAATAATGAAAGTCTTATCTGTTAGCTGCTGTAGAGTAAGCTTTCTCTGCTCTCCTGGAACCGCACCCGTGCGTGCACAGAAACAAATCAGCATCCAGTTTAGAAGTCTTATTTGGTGTCTTGCAATAAGCTATGGTCTGGGCAGAGCTCAAGACGGTCGCTCCAGAGATGTTTCTCTTGGTCATACTTCCTGGGAGACTCAAGAACACTCCTCTGTCTCAAAGTTCAGCTCTCATTCAGAGCTAAGGAGTCACGTTCTGTCCAACAGACAGGCTTTGTAAGCAATCTAGATCAGGTAGGTGGTGTTTATTAATTGACTACCAGCAGTTAACCACCACAATGCTAGATTAAAGGCACATTACTTTGAAACGGGATAACTCCCCCTGTTACGCACGTTGCAGGGAACAGAGATAAAGAGACTTTGACTTAGAAACTTGATTTGAATACACAGTAACAGGGGGCTGAAACCTTGCTGTGGAAGGAGTGAAAGAGAACTTTGAGTTGGAAACCTGAATTGTCAATGCAGGAGGGTAAGGCTCTAAGGAAAGAAATTTAGAGACACAGGCAGGGATTTCAACTTTCTGAGAAACTGGAGGGGTAACACTAAGTGCTGCAAAGGTTTTAGGGACAGGGACGCTGGTCTCAGGAGTGGGAACTTTAGTTAGGGCAGACCGGTGAAAGCAGTAAATCCCAACAGGCTCGGTAGCTTGAGCTTTAGGAGGAGCATAATATGCAAGGTCTGTCTTTAAACCCAGAGGTTGAGTAGTAGCATGGGTTAAAGCAGATCCTGCATGAGGATCAGTAAAAGGAGAGTTTGATTCTGAAACTGGAGGCATAGTAAGTTCATCTTTTGGCTGTAGGAATGAAACATTGGCTTGAGCGATACAGTAATTTGCAATGGGAGCTTCGCAGAGCTGACTTGCAGGGGTTAAATCAGGCACAGCATTAGAGTCAGAGGAAAGGGAACTTGAGTTTGAAACTTGTGACTTGAAAAATTCCTCCTTTAACTTCTGACATGCAACATTAGCTTGGGGATCCCAAGAAAATCGGGGTACCCCAAGGGGTCTTGTAGCTGGACGTGAAGCGCAGAGGGGCTGCCTCATAGCAGAGAGGGAGTCCAGGGATTGCTCCCTCTCTTTCTTGAGCCGGTCAATGACTTGGGATAATCTTTCAGACGGGGCAGGAAATACAAACAGGGGCAGGTTTTTAGACCGGGACTGGCTTAAACCCACCTCAGGGGGGTCAATGTTTGTTGGGCTGAACATACTGTCACACTTGTGCGAGCCCACAGACAAGACCTGACCCTGGCACTGAGGTGGGAAGGACAAAGCCACACACCCACAGTAGTGAAGGTGGGCCCAGTAGGTGGTTTGTAGCGTTGCTGGGTCTGGGTATGAAGAAAAAGTGTTAATCCAATACTCGCCAGGTTTCAAGGGTAGGAGGGGTACACGTAGTCGTTATCCGTAAGCCAGGGGTAAAGAGCCAGAGAGAAACCAAATGCAAAGCCAGGTCGGTTCACGAGAGGTTAATCCATAAACCAGGGGTCAAGAGCCAGAGAGAATCCAAATGCAAAGCCAGGTCAGTTCACGAGAGGTAACTGTAGAACTCAAAGCAAGACAGGGCTGGACAAGCCAGGCACACACAAGGCTACACAAAGTCTACGTTCAGCAAGGTATGCCAGGAAGAGGCAGTCTTATATTCGAGACAGGAACCAGTAGGGGAGAGAGCGGAGGCGGGGCCTCCGCAGATGCCAAGGATAGGCTGCAGGAGACAAGGGCTCATCGCAAAACTTGACACGTAGCTGGGGCTCGTTGCGCGCCATCATGCGCGTGCACCGCGCACAGCGGAGGTGCGGTGCGTCCCGAGGGGGCAGAGCTATGCTCAGTGACCGTGCATTGAAGGAGCGGGTGTGCGCACGCTCTGTAACAGGAACGGTGATGCGCACATCAGCGGGTGGCGAATCTTCAGCAGCTGCCATTGCAGTACTATAGGTAAGCGAAGAGGGAACGCGCCGCAAGGGACGCGCTCCCCGATTCCTCACACATAGTAGCTTATGTCTATTATCACCACCTCTCCACCATTGACAACCTATTTTATTGTAATCGTGGCATCTTAAATTCATTCTAACAGTGCTGTCTTTTCTGGTTTTGTTAAGTTGTCCTTAAATTTACTTTTACGATTGCTAATGTCACGAGGAGACTCCTGGAGCGGGTCGGATCTCGGTGGCCAGAACAGCGGGGAGCAGGCAAGGATTGTTGGGATCAGAAGCAGGTTCGGTGGCAGGTGGCAAGCAGGATCGTCGTAGTCACAAGCAGGGTTTGGTGGCAGGCAGCAAGCCGGATCATCAGGGTCTCATGCAGGGTTTGGTGGCAGGCAGCAAGCAGGATTGTCATGGTCGGCAACAGGAAGGCAGGAGTAGGGCAAGGGAGCGGGAACTGAGACTAGGGAGCAGGGACTTAGACTAGTCAGCAGGAACAAACAGGGACAAGCCAGATTACCAGCAAGGGCCTTTAATAATGTGCAGGACTCCAACAAAGAACAGAAGCAGAGGCAGAAGCATGGGCATAAGGTGTCTGACACAAAACAAAGGCAAGGGAGGAACAGGAAACTATAAGTACAGAGGACAGGAGCAACAAGAGGAGACAGAGACAGTCAGACAGAGGAACCCCAGAGCAGACAGAAACCAGCAGCACACCCGGTGGACAGAGAAAGGTACTATGGCTTGGAGCAGGATGTCCAGGAGACCCTGACATTACTCCCCCTTCTCAAGAGCATTCTCCGGGTGATCCTCCAGGCTCTTCCCGGAGGCCTTGGTTTGTTAACGGGCAAAACACTCGTCCCACTGCGATGGCGCAGGAATCAGCAACCAGCACATCGGGTGCTGCAAGGAACTTCCCGATGAGTGCGTCCAACTTAAATGCAGGGGCATGGACATCAGGAACATGGGCACTAGGAACGGGCGCACCAGGCCCTCCACACGAGTCAGTGGGGACACTGAGTTTACTCTCTGGGGTGTCTCCTTGAGACCAATATATCTCTTTTAGTTTTGGAATCTCTTTCTCCAACTTCATCTTTTCAGACTTCAGTTTAGCACTAAATGTCTGTTCCTTATAACCCTTGCTCTGGTCTTGCAAAGCCTCTGCCAGCTTGCTTTTGAATTCTGTCTGATGTCCGGAATCTGTTTCTACTGTCCTAGTCTCCTGCCATTCCGTGGTATAACTTAATAAGCATTTAAGACCAGCTATTTGAGTTTTTAGCTCTTGAAGCTGTCCTTTTCCCACTCAATGCAGTTGCCAGTTCAGCTTCTTGGTAATTGAGTCGTGATTCCACATCTCCCAGCTGACTCAGAGCAAGGCTTTGCTTAATTTGTCCTCTTTTCTTATTTCTGACCTGCAGCTGCCGAACCTTGTCCAGCTCTAGCTGCAGCCGGGCTGTGTGGTCCAGCCATTCGCAGCATCTGCTATTTTGACTCATAGCGCAGTGTCAGCCGGCTATTTGACAGACAGACACCGCCTCTACTCTCCTTTTTGGTAAGCTGTATCTTGAGCTCAGTGCGTGGAGTTGCTGGGATGTCTGTTCACAGCCAGCTTTAGCTCTTCCACTTCTAGGCTTTTCTCAAGTTACACTCCTCAGCGAGATACTCCTGTTTGAGTGCATCCTGCAATTCTCCTCTTAGGGCCTTCATATCTTCACTGTTATCAGGGTCGCCTAACCTCCTGCCTAGCCTAGCTTCCTTGTCCACGTGTGTGTCTGCTGCCTTCTTTGGCTCTGGGTTCCTCTGTATGTCTGTCTCTTGTTGCTCCTGTCTCTGTCCTTTATAGCTTGCTTCCGTGTCTGTTGGTTTTCCCTTTGCTTAAAGTCAGACTCCTTATGCACAGGCTTCTGATTTCTGATCTGTTTCTGTACCTGACCTGTATTTAGAAAGTCTGTTATTCACAGTAAAAGCCCTTGCTGGTAATCTGGCTTGTCCCTGTTTGTTCCTGTTCTCAGTGCCTGCCCCCAGACCTGTCCTTTGCTCCCCTGTCCTGTTCAGTCTCCTCGTTGCCGACCTCTGCTTGTTACCGATCCTTCGCTACCGTGCCGCCTGCCTCGGACCTCTGCTTGTTTCCTGACTTCGCACCTGCCGCCTGCCTTGGACCCCTGCTTGTTACCTGACTTCGCTAACCTGCCGCCTGCCTCGGACCCCTGCTTTGTGACCCCTACAACTCTTCCTGCTGTTTTCCGGCCACCGGATCCTACCCGCTCACAGGAGTCTCATCTCCCGTGACAGAAACAAGGCCACTTCTGTTCTGGACTCGCTGGAACGATTCTCTCTCCTCCTGCTTCAGCAGACCCCATCGCTGGAGGAAGATAAGTATCTTTTTTTTTTTTTTTTTAAATCCCAGTTAGGATCCTGAAGGTTATGTGTGCTGCAAAGGTTTCTGCAGGGTTTTTTTGTGCCACTTTCTCCCTGAGAAGAATTCCCTTTTACAAAAAAAAGAAACCCTCCCTGCAGTACCTGTTTTTTGCCATTTTCATCGACTTTATTACCTGGACAAGAATTGTCTCTGCATTGTGGGGCCACTGCAGATTTTCAGACTCACATTTCTATTTAAGGCGGTTACCTTGATTTACTGCTTTCCCTGGTTGGACCACTGCTGTTCACGGGGTCCACATTTCAAAAGACAAAGTGCTCCCATCATTTGTTGCTGCATGCTTTGATTTTCTTGCATCTATAGTTTTTCATATGATTGGTTTCTAAGGTTTCAGGTTTACCTGCAATTCCCCTAAAGTTTGTTTCTCTCGCAATATATGATATCCCTAACGCCTGATATCAAAGGTTTCAGATTTGACTGCAGGGTTCTCTGTCTGAATATTCCTATGTCACGATGTCAAAATTTCAGAGATCTAACACAAGTTTTCTCTGGTAAGTTTTCCTGCTGTCTATGATATTTTCTGCTACTGATATCTAAAGTTTCAGATTCAACTGCAGGTTTCTTTGTCTATATGATATCCCTACGCCTGATGCCTAAAGATTTAGATGTAACTGCAGGTCTCTCTCTGTCTGTAGATATCCCTAACGCCTGATTTCTAAAGTTTCAGATATAACTACAGGTTCTCTTGCTCTGTTTTTTTTTCCTTGCATTTATAAATCTCTGTGACTGATGCTAAATTCTCAGAAGGTCAGCTCTCCTATCTTGTGTCTCTCTGTGTCAATATCCTGTTGTTCATTCAATGCTTCTGTTGTTTTAAAAACACATTCCCTCTTTACTGGTTTCTTAGAAGTGTGGTTTCCTCCATGTCTGAAATTATGCTCCCACTCAAACAGTCTCAGACTTCAGTTTAGCACTAAATGTCTGTTCCTTATAACCCTTGCTCTGGTCTTGCAAAGCCTCTGCCAGCTTGCTTTTGAATTCTGTCTGATGTCCGGAATCTGTTTCTACTGTCCTAGTCTCCTGCCATTCCGTGGTATAACTTAATAAGCATTTAAGACCAGCTATTTGAGTTTTTAGCTCTTGAAGCTGTCCTTTTCCCACTCAATGCAGTTGCCAGTTCAGCTTCTTGGTAATTGAGTCGTGATTCCACATCTCCCAGCTGACTCAGAGCAAGGCTTAAATTTGTATCCTTTTCTTTATTTCTGACCTGCAGCTGCCGGACCTTGTCCAGCTCTAGCTGCAGCCGGGCTGTGTGGTCCAGCCATTCGCAGGCATCTGCTATTTTGACCTCATAGCGCAGTGTCAGGCCGGCTATTTGACAGACAGACACCGCCTCTATCTCTTCCTTTTTGGTAAGCTGTATCTTGAGCTCAGTGCTGTGAGTTGCTGGGATGTCTGTTCAGCAGCCAGCTTTAGCTCTTCCACTTCTAGGCTTTTCTGCAAGTTACACTCCTCAGCGAGATACTCCTGTTTGAGTGCATCCTGCAATTCTCCTCTTAGGGCCTTCATATCTTCACTGTTATCAGGGTCGCCTAGACCTCCTGCCTAGCCATAGCTTCCTTGTCCACTGGGTGTGCTGCTGCCTTCTGTTGGCTCTGGGTTCCTCTGTATGTCTGTCTTCTTGTTGCTCCTGTCTCTGTCCTTTATAGCTTGCTTCCTGTCTGTTGGTTTTCCCTTTGCTTAAAGTCAGACTCCTTATGCACATGCTTCTGATTCCTGATCTGTTTCTGTACCTGTACCTGTATTATAGAAGTCTGTTCACAGTAAAAGCCCTTGCTGGTAATCTGGCTTGTCCCTGTTTGTTCCTGTTCTCAGTGCCTGCCCCCAGACCTGTCCTTGCTCCCCTGTCCTGTTCCAGTCTCCTCGTTGCCGACCTCTGCTTGTTACCTGACTTCGCTACCTGCCGCCTGCCTCGGACCTCTGCTTGTTTCCTGACTTCGCTACCTGCCGCCTGCCTTGGACCCCTGCTTGTTACCTGACTTCGCTACCTGCCGCCTGCCTCGGACCCCTGCTTGTGACCCCTACAACGCTTCCTGCTGTTCCGGCCACCGAGATCCTACCCGCCACAGGAGTCTCCCGTGACAGAAAGCAAAGGCCACTTCTGGATCTCGCTGGAACAGCAGG